>ML793572.1:265556-284538 GCA_009831015.1 Picea engelmannii
ATATTGTATTGTAAACAATGTAACACAATGTATGAATATAATATATGCTGGTTTTCCCGGTTTGGGTTTCCAGGTGAAAAATCTCTATGCAATGTTTGTATTTGCCATTGTATCTTTTCTGTTCTTTTCTGAATATCAGTTTGCAGTAGATATTGTACAAGGTTAGAATTTACATCTCAGGTGAGACGACGCAATGCACCCTGTGTGCTGCATTGCCTTCTGGCTTACCATGAGGGTCGATAGTTTTAGAGGCTTTGTTGGGACACCGAACAAACATGAACCTTGGGTCACTCAATACGAGCTTGGATAGGATATAATTATAAATGACCAATAGATTGTCCTTGGCTTCCTTCTATCAAGTAAAAAATTTGATTGTCGAGAGAATTCCTTGGTGTAGAGAAAGGTAAGGAAACTACTTGAAGGATGATGGCTCACTGGGATTTGTTATACTATCCTCTCAAATTTATCATGAAATTTTCAGATAGTTTCATTCTCATCCTTTGTGAGGCAATTAAGTCTCATTAGAGATATGTTGGGATTCACCTTAACACTCCATATTTTGAGGAACACTTCCTCCAATTTATCCATAGATGAAATACTAGCATTAGGGAGGTTATTATACCATCTCCAAGCATTATCATGAAGAGTGGTAGAGAAAAGATTCATTGCCAGATATTCAACATCATCGCTAATAGGATGGAGTTGAAAGAAGGCCCAAAAGTTACTCATATGGTCTTCAACGTTTTCATCATCACTACCAGTGAATCTTGGGAGCCATTTTTCATACCTCAAAGGCATTCGTCGTGGGTAACCCAAAATTTTACTCATGTATAAGGGTTTAAAATTACCCGGGTCCCATTGAGAAGCCACGGTTGGCTTTGTCATTAGTGGAGTCACCAGATAATCATTCTACGGATCATCAAAAGGAAAATAGGGTATCACCCTCAGTGGATTCGTCAGGTAAGATTTGTAAAATAAAGGCTTTGAAGGTAAATGTTACCAAAAAAGTGTCATTGAGGAATATTGACTCAATATTCCCCGACAATGGCACAAAAATCACATCGCACAATTTGTACTTGTCTAAAAAGGAAAGGAAAGTAGATGATAAATTGGCATAATAGGAGGTTGTCCTATCACTGTCACCTAAATAAGACACCTCTTTCTATTTATGGATGGAAGCCCAGGGGAGACGTCCCCGGTGACCTGGGGGTTTGAGAAGGAAAAGGTAAAGGTATCAAGAAAAGTTTTCCACTCTCACAAGTCACACAGATCCGAAAGTCCCAAAGGTTTAACAATATGAAGCAAAGATATGCTTAAGTGTACCCTCGTAAAACAAGACAACAAGACAACATTATTTTTGCAAGTAACAATTGATGTTAGTTCTTCGTAAAACCTTGGACTTTTCAATGAAAGAAGTAAGTTGATACAAGATGAAGAAAACATAAATTTATAACAACAATAAATATATGATGATAGCTTTATAGGTTATTCCTTAAAAAACCTTCAAAATGACCCAATATGATAACCTAATAATGACAATATACTAGCACTTGTCAGAAGCTAATAAGGAAATGTAAAAATCAACTTTAATAATTTCTTTTAGGAGCTTTTACTGCTGCAATATATGGCTGTAGCTTACTTTTGTAACAACAACAAGTATGTTAGTAAATTAGTCTAATCTAGGGTTAGGAATAATTAGTAAATAGCTTGAGGTAAAGGATTTAGGGGTTGTTTTCATCAATCAATCAAGTACAAGGTATAAACTAGTGTCTTTAGGGCTAATGGAGTCACTTTTTGCAACATCAATATTGAAGGAAATAAATGATAATGTGTGAACTAGAGACAAGAGGGAAAATGATTGAGGTGTTGGTAACCCACGCCTCAATCACCAAACCCTAGAAGGAAAACAACTACTAGGAAGTAGGTAACCCTAGGCCCTAGTTGTTTTCCTTCTTTTTTAATTCAAGCTCAAGATAAATAAATGCTTGATGAAGCAAATGATGTTAGAGTGATACAATGGTAGGGATCTAGCACATGCTTCAATGGATACGTTTTCTAGCAAAATCTAGTAGGTAGATAGCTATTAAGATAAGGACAATAACATGTGCTTAATCTCCTAGGGTTTTATTCTAGCAATTTCATGATCTTAGTAGATGAAAATTAAAGACACTATAACCATTCAAAGGAAAGAAGAATTGCAAAATTTTACTTACATTCACCAAGAATAATCTAGCAAATACCCTAGTTGAAGATTTTCCACCAAGAAAATGCCAAAAAACACCAAGATAAGTCTCCTCCAAGAGTTTCACACCACTTAATTTCAACCAATAAGCCTTAAAGAGGAAAAATTTCAGACCTCACTTGTGTGAGTGAAAGATTCATGATAAAATACAAGGGATTAATCCCTTATTTATACAATCCAAATGACCTTTAATTACACAATTAGGTCAAAAAGGCCGACATGGCCAATTACATCAAATATCCAATTGTTTACAAAAATTTGACAAATTAAACCCTAAAACATGCAAAAGAGGTGACACCATGCCCTTCTAGAGTGATGTTAGGCCTCCTAGGTAAGACATTGGCCTCTAGGAGAAAAAAGTTAGGCCTTCCAAGGCCTCTAGATCATGCCAAACGTGCCACTTGACACACAATTGCCTCCATCATGTCCATCTGACGCTAGGTGATGTCAAGGGTCACAAAGGTGACGTGATGGGCCTTCCCAGGCTAGCGTTCAAGGGGAAAGGCAAGAACCCCCTCGGTCCAGGCCTACCAAGTTGTCTCTGGTGGAACATCCTCCTCTCTGTCTGGTGCAAGCCTCTGGTATCTCTCTGGGCCTGGTTGTGGTCTCAACATCCATATGGTGGGATTTTATCCCTATGGAGGTATGAGCTAATCATCTCCCCATATGTACCTATCCGTCAAGCGTGGTCTTGCAACAACAAACAATATGCCCTCCATGGGCTCATAAGTCATAGGGATGATAGAAATGCCAATCACATCTAATAAGCAAGTTATCCAAACATATGCATAAAACCCCCCTTTCCTAGACAAGTGCTCAAAGACGTTATGCTATTCTACAAGCCATGTTTAGAGAGGGTTCCAAGACATCCTATTGGGCCAATTCTCCATAGGTGTGGGTTGTTTTCAGGTGAAGACCAATCTAGGTCATGTAAGCGCATGAGATGGTGTGGGGGATGTTTGGACAAGTGTGCAATGATGACAGGGAAATGTAGGGCTTACCTATTGGTGCCTCTGAAGAGGGTGACATGCACCTTGTCATGGATGCAAATGTTTCCTATCCTATTCAATGCCTTTTTAATTTTTATCTTATTATTTTTTATTTTAAGAGAATAGCTTGGGGATGCTACCCTGGCATGGTGACCAGTGGTGACAATGTTTCCCACAAGCATTTCACAGAGATAAGAAGGTTGGCTTGTGATGAGACCCCCTTTCTCTTGGCTATGCCACCAAGAGTCACTGCCTTGACGTGGTGACTAGATGAATAGTAGTGTCATACCACTAAATTCCCATGGACCTAATAGGATGGATTGTGATGAGACCCCCTATCCACCAACTAGGTCTTGAGTTTTATCTTTTTATGGGTCCCCCCTTTTTCTTACTGAGAAACCTTTTATTGATTTCTAGGGGATCCCTGAGAGAAGCATCTCAAGTTTTGATATTTTGGATTTTATCTTTTGCCAACTACTTTTACCCTCTGGGCTTTTAGCCCCTTTGTCCCACAAGACAAGGTACAAGCCTTTACTAGCTTGGCAAACCCAATTCCCGAACCAATGTAGGGCATAGATGAGAGGGAAGATGATGAAAAGTGATAAGCATGGTGGGAATGGACGATGACCTTTCATGAAACCACCCAGTGGAAAATCACTCCCAAAGGAACCGACTTGCTAGGGCATCTTGTCATCCCCCTAGGTATGGACAAGTCAAAAGGAATAAATTCCAAGCACACGTCATGAAGCAAAAGAGAATTAAATGCACATATTCAAATTTTTTGAGAATTAGAGTGACACATACCATGATCCCCGGACTCATTACCGCATGGAGAAATACCCACTGCTAATTCAGAATCAAGCCAATGGATGTTGTTGCTGCTGATAGAATGGAGGTGCTGAAGAAGAAGGATGGGCCCTCCAGGGCCAGTCTCAAGTCAATATGACTCTCGGTACTCCATGCCTAGGACATGTGGGCCTCCAGACATAATATCCTTAGTTATCCCTAGGATAGGGGATAACATTACCTAGACAAATTAGGGGAGAAAACCCATCACATGGAGGCCCAAATACACTCTATCATGTGTAGAAGTGCCTATCACATTCCCTAGACAAATTGGTGAAGAAAAACATCATTTGGAGGTCGAAAAACCACTTTTTACCTTGAGTTTTTGACATTTTTTAATGAATAAATCCCTTCTTCCCATACATCGGGAGTGTCAGTTCCTAAGTAACACCCCCTAGTCCACTATGGGGGATCGTTAGTGATGCTCAATGTCAATCTTTGGGGGAGCGTTAGTTTAGTTAGAGCTAACCCACCTTTTTCTATGGGAAACTCCAAAGATACCCTTGAGTGCATATGGTTGAGGGATGATTCAGGAGATTGAGTCATCCATATTCCCTTAATTTTGGGTATTAAATACTAAACTAAAGAATGAATATCTCAACCACTCCCTTGATTTTCTATGGTGGTTAAACCTCCCAATTTTCTATATAAACAAGGCCATTCATGGGTAAAGAGAGAATTCTGAATAGTATCTAACCTCTTTTTTTATGATATTCATAGATAGTTCAAAAGCATTCTCATTATTTTCAGGAAACACATAAGGGAATGGGAAGGAGAATCTTGAAGTAAAGTTTGCATCACATGAACATTATTGTAAGTACTGTCCATTGTTTCTCATGAATATAATCTTGGACTATTCCCATATTTTTGTCTCATTTAGTTTACATATGAATGCTATGCTTGTTTCATTTAGTTATATTTTCTTTCATATAACTTTGTGGAAGTATTAGAAGAGGAATATCATTCCGTCTAAGTGGAGATCGTGTTCAAGCTAGGAATGGATCCAATGCTGGAGCAACAAGGAGCAGTGAGGACAACCTTTGAAAAAGGTGCACTCTTATTTCCTTTTCCTTCTTCTCATTTTCATGTGTGAATAGACATGATCAAGGGATGTTAGTGTGCATTTTATCTATTATTTCTTAGCCGAAGAAAACCCAGCTAAGGGGAGATTATCCTATCTGCAGGGTAAGATTTAACAAAACATAATTTGGCGACCATACTTATGACACTTTTCCTGATAATCATACCAATGGAGGTGTTATCAATAAACCTTCCACTTCAACTCCTATTCCATATTCCGCCCCTCTTCACATTGTGAGGCCAGTTGCTGACTCAGTATTGTGCCTACCTAAGGGCACAATTTGAAAATCAACATTTACTCCAACTACTCGTGATACTCAAAACTACAACATCGTTGAATATTTGGTGCATGTACCTTGTGTTATGTCAACCATATAAGTTCTACAAAACTTCCCAAGTGAATGTAGAACCTTGTTTTGAGCCATTGGAGTAGTGGATCCAGAGGTATCAAATATGATTATGTTCAATCTGGACTATTTTAAACCGAGGCTCTCCCACCAACTGGCATTCCAAATTCAAGTTATGGTTGGTGGAAGTAACATCCAACATACTGTTTTGGATGAAGGAGCTTCCATTTGTGTCATTTCTTTGTCCTCCTAGAGATCCATTGGTTCTCCTAAACTTAACCAGTCTCCTACCACCCTTAAAGCATTTGATGGATATGGTTTCCAACCTCACATACTCTTGCAATCTTTCTCTATGTAATTGAAGGGTAAAACTTCTTCTATTGATATTGAGGTAGTTGACGCACCCCTGTATTAGAATTTATTTCTTGGTCATATTTGTTTCTATGCGATGAATATCGTCACATCTTTGATGTTTCATATTTTACAATTTCCCCATCAAGGGAAAATTGTCACTGTTGACCAACTTGACTATTGCACTCCAGATCTACATAATTCCCCGACAAAAAATGTCCCTTTTCTAGGAAATTCCAGTCTCGAGTATGAGAGTGTTGGATTAGGTCTCCTTAAGGATTCCTCCCTCATTGGGTGTTTTCCTCCTCTTGACACCCCAAATGTTTCCACATTAAATATTATTTCAACTAAGGTGCAACAATCCCTAGAATCACTTGATCCTTTGGTAGTACCTAGTGTCCACAAGCATAGTTCATTGTCTTTGTCAAGCTCATTAAAAAATGAAATAGACACCCCGCATTTTGAGTCAAGTATTCCTTTGGATCAAATACTTAAATCTTATTCCCCCCCCACCTATTAATTCTCTTTCTTCTTCCCCATCTGGAAAATGTATTCATATCAATATCCAGAAGTCTAAATGAGAAAAGAATAAGAGTCGATGGAGGAAATGACGCCTGGGGGGAAGGTCTCCAACCTCTAGCCATCATGCTGGAGTGAAGCCATAGCTTCTACCTATAAAGCTAGGGGAAAAATACCTCTAGAGAGATACACTGCTATGAGTGATCCCTGCTTGGGGGTCATTCGTATTAGAACTTAATAGTCTTCTCTATAATTCTCTCAGTGTTTGTTCTTTCTCGTGATCCTAAATACATGAGAATAGGTTACCGAGCTCAGTATTTGTTCTTTCTCATGCTTGTTAATACATGAGAATAAGTTACCGAGTATACTTTTATCACTTTTTCATACTTCTAAAAACTTTACTAAAAATGAACTCTTTGGAGTCTCCTTTAAGCTCTTTTCAGACTCCCTAAATGTGAAAATATTGTCAAGTGGCCTTATTTCCTTTCACACTCGTTAAAAGGTTTGAAAGGGAATATTTCAAGTGGTATTTTACCCCTTTTTCATCCTCATAAGACTAACTACGAAAAATGTATACTCTAGTCAATCATGACTAGAAGAGTTCTCCCTTGTATTGTTTTACACTTTTTCGGGCTTGAGGGACTAAATTTAGGAAAAAGTCAACTTTATAGTTTTCTTGAAGTTCTTTTCAAACTCCATAAACATGAAAAACCACCGAGTTTACCTTCACTGAACTTGTAAAATTACTCATTGAAGAACCCATCTGGGATCAAACCCTTACTTTTTCAGTTTCATTAAACATGTGAAGAGGAACTCATCAAAGATGAGTTATACCGAGCATTTTTTATCCTCATCAAGATCGTTAAAAAACAAAGAGGTACTCATCTATCTGTATGGGGGGGAAATTTTGTAAATCGATAAAGATTTTGAAACCGTACGAAAACTATTCTTAGTCACCCTTGAACATGACAGCTTTTGGCATTTTGCTTACAGTTAGGTAATCCGCTTGTCTCTGAGTCATACTAATTCCATGTGTCATCATACTCTTTCGACTCCTTCAAAGAGAACCTTTGGTTTTCATCACATTATGTTTGGATATATGCCTCATCGAGTCAATTCTACCGAGTCATTTATTGTGCCACACAATGTTCAAGTGATATCTCAACCTCAATCAACCTGTGTAGTATTATCCATTTTTCATACCCATGTCAGTTTATCCACATTTTCTCTATATTCTCAAATCAATATCCTAATCAATTTCATGTTGATGATGGAGGATACATCATATCCCTCCTTCAAAAATTTTTTTCCTATCGACTTCAACACATTATCTAAGATTCAGACTTAGAAACCAATTAGTGCCTTGGAGCTTGCATGCCTCAATGACCTGTTTCCTTGCTTTCGACTGTGGGTTTACATCATTTTCCCATGATCAGAATACTCCACTGAATGTTCGACTTCAACTCATCAATTCACATTCACTGGACTATACTAAGGTACCTTGGGATTCATTAACATCACTAATGTTTTTCCTTGCCCTTGTTAACAATATACATTAATGACTGATAATCAAGTAGTTTCTTCCATGTTCGACATCAACACATGTATTCACATGGTTAGAATCGTAATGTTTCAGGATTGGGAGGAATACCCTAGGAATGTTTTTGGCACCTACCAGTGTTATTCACCTATCCCAAGTTGTGATGGAGAACAACCTTACTGATGTACAGTGTCACATAGATCCACTTTGTATTGATCTGTGGCTATGTTGTTGACATATTGTAGATCCATTATGTAAAATCTTGTGGCTACAACCTGATTTGGTCATCGAGGTATGGATCCAGATTGTATGTTTGGTGGCATATCCTTATTTAGTGATTTCATGGATTTGTAGTGTATTGGTCGATGGCCATGATTTAAGTCCATTTTGTACCGAGCATGGGTATGCCTACCTTGGGATGATTCATATATATGTTGTTTGATGTTTGTTTGCAGCTTCTACCCAGCTCTCCTATTCCAACACCCCTTAGTGCTCATCATTTTGTAAACTGTTTCGACCATCAGTTTCTCTTATGACCTCACACTTTAGGGGGCATCTGTTACACACTAGATTTCCACACTACTAAATTGCGCACTTATGTATTTTATTCTATTAAGTGTTTCATTGAAGTATCACTTATGTAGGTGTCGATTTGCCACATTCCTAAGTGTCACACTTATATTATATTAAGTGTCATAATTGAATCTCGCAACTATGGAAGTGTTCGTCATGTTACCTAGACAAATTGGGGTTGAAAACCCATCACATGGAGGCCTAAATACACTCTATCATCATCTAGAAGTGTCTATCATGTTCCCCAGACAAATTGGTGAAGAAAACCCATCATTTGGAGGTCTAAAAACCAATTTTTACCTTGAGTTTTTGATAATTTTTTATGATTGACACCCCCCTGCCCATACAAAGAGAGTGTCAGTCCCTAAGTAATGTCTCATAGTCCACTATGGGGGAGTTTTAGTGATGGTATATGTCAATATTTGGGGGAGTGTTAAATTTGTAATATCTAACCCACCTTTTTCTATGGGAAAATCCTGAGATACCCTTGAGTGGTTATGGTCGAGGCATGACTCAGGAGCTCAAGTCATCCATATTCCCTCCATTTTTGGCACTAAATCCTAACCTAAAGAGTGAATATCTCAACCATTACCTTTATTTTCTATGGTGGTTAAACCTCCCAATTTTCTATATAGAAAACACCATTCATGGCTAAAGAGAGAGTTACAAAGAGCATCAAACCTCTGTTCTTATGATATTTAGAGATGCCTTGGAACTCACCTCTGGATTTGAATTCACCAATGGCCCTACCAAGGCTTTTTGAAACCAAAAGAAAGAGAAGAGGAAATAAGGGGAATCCTTTCCCGAGGCCTCATTCTGCTATTAAGAAGAGTGTGGCTGCTCCATTTATGAGAACAACAAATGAAAAAATCTTAATACAACTCATAGTACAGTTTATAAAAGGAATTTCAAACCCAAAGTGAGTTAGGAGCATCCGTAAGTAAATCCAACTAACTCTATCAGAGGATTTTGAAAGGTCAATGTTGATTATTTCCCCTTTTTTCTTCCATGATTTCAAGTTGTGCAAGTTCTCTTTTTCCA
The DNA here is from genome assembly GCA_009831015.1 of Picea engelmannii. Taxonomy (NCBI): domain Eukaryota; kingdom Viridiplantae; phylum Streptophyta; class Pinopsida; order Pinales; family Pinaceae; genus Picea; species Picea engelmannii. The sequence goes on from ML793572.1 coordinate 275,085, forward strand.
CTCCTATGGCTTCATGGATATGTCTGCCTTCCAAAAAACCAAATTTTTCATGAGAAAATTAATTAGAAAGGAAGGGTTTTATCCTTTTGTTGATAACCTTAGTCACCACCTTGTAGATGTTGTTGCACAAAGAGATATGCATGAATTCATCCAGGGATTCTGGGCCATCCTTTTTTGTATGAGAGCAATGAAAGTGGCATTTAATGGGGACTGAATGTAGTCATTTATCTGAGACTCCTCAACCACCTCGAGGATGTTTTTCCCTATAATGTCGTAAAGTCCCACAAAGAAGTCCATTGACCACTCGTCTGGTCTTGCGCTCTTATATTTTTGGAAGTTATGGATAACCTCTTTGAGATTTGATTCAGTGAACTTGTTGGCCCTTGGTTATGGAAGGAAGTAAAGAAAAAGGAATAAAAGGTAAAAAGGAAACTTCGCAGGAGACACAGTGACTGTCACTAGGTCGAAGTGAGCAAAAGAGCAGAGAAGATGGAGTGAAGTATGGAAACAAAAGATGTTGGATGAGAATATCAAGGTTGACAGATAAGCAAGGAAGAGGGATCAAGGATAACTCAGCAAGCGGGGAAAATCCACCTTTGGATGCTTTGGAGTACCACGCGAGAAGGAAGGAAAGACAGGATGGCAAAGCCTGGAAAAAGAGGTTCAAGTTGACCTAGGGTTTTAGACTCCTAGGGTTTTGGTATCTAGGGTTTTGGCACCTAGGTTTCGACCTAAGGCTGTCGGTGAGGTATTGCAATGTATAAATATAAGTCTAAAGGGCCTAGATTGGGTTGGTAATTCTAGTTGGTATGATATTGTTGTTGATCTAGCTCTATTGTTGTGGTGGGAGATTATTGTATTGTGAGAGAGGAGTGCTGAGTGAGAGAGCCTTCAGGTATTGTAAGATCTTCAGCTGTGTGTGAAGGTCAAGTCCTACAACTGGGTGCATAGGAAGGGGAGAGAAAGAGAGATAAGAAAGAAGATCTGCTAGTTGAGAGAACATATAAGAACTATATGCTTTACCTCAATAAATCATAAGCAGAGTTTTGTGGACATAGCCCTAGAGAGAGGGTGAACCACATATATCTGGTGTATGTGTGTGATTGATGCCTTGATATCTATCGTTGTTATATTGTTATTTTCATTGGTGTATTAGATCAGATCTATAACTGTGAAGGGTAGATTTGGCTTGATAAGTGATAGATGCATGTTGTGTTGTTATAATAGATCCACTTGATATTCCCCTGGTTGTAGAAATCTCTATCCTGCAACCCCCTCATAGCTGCTTCGGGTGAGACTGCATCTGCTTCGTAGGTGTTGTCAAAAGGGCTAGTAGTTAGGGCTTGTTGGTGTGCTCTTGGAGCTGAACCCTGGGTCAACCCCTGTGCTAACAAAGCTCTTCCATGAGAGCCCTATTATCATCCTCTTCCACAAACCTAGGAAAATAAAGGGCCATTTGAATAATGGAATATATAGTGACCCGCCCATCATATTTGAATAATTTATTCAAATGACTGGAACCCAACTGTGCCAAATCCTCAAAAGAAGAGAATTGATGAATTGTGGAGTCCTTAAGGCTCCAAATGGTGTTTTCCATTTTTCTCCATTTAGCATAAGCCTGAATTTTGTTTGTTTTTTCATCTCTACTTTGTAACCACAAATATCTTCTCTTTAACCTCCACTCTGCTTATTTTTCTTCCAGGAGCCATGTTCTCTTCTTTTATAACCCTAAAATAGTCTCTTTCTCTTTAGGATAGAAAAATACTCCACCCTCCAAATCATATATATATATATATATATATATATATATATATATATATATATATATATATATATTGTGGATCAGCTTCAATATTTATTATCTACTACTCATCCTACTGTTTTTTCTTTCGATCCCACTCAACAAAAGCCTTTTTTATCTTTTTTAGGTTCCGAGCAAACTGTACAACAACCCGATCTTTTTGGTGTAATGGAGTCCATATGTCCTTTACAAGGTCTAGGAATTCCTCCTCCTTCAATCAAGAAGAGTTAAATTTGAATGGGATGGTTGGTTTTATCAATATTACTGCTACTTCTAGACAAATTGGATGATGATCCAACTCTCCTCCTTATCCCACCCATTATATAAATAATAAAGGTGACTCCACCAAAGCTTTTGCAATTAGAAAATGGTCTAATCTTTTTGCAATGTAATCTTCTCCTATCTTTTTGTTTCTCCAGGCTGGGATTATCTTTGTGGGGGCGATGTCCAACATGACCAATTCTCCCAACTTATGACTAAAATAATATGTTAGAGCCTCTAAGATATATTTTTGAAACCAAGATTTAGATGACCCCAATGAGTAGTTTAGGTCTCCCCCTAAAATAAGATATTCTTTTTTCACATAGGATTTGTTGAGAAGGTTGTCCCAGAATGGGATGAATTCTTGATAAGGGTAGTAGACATTGAGGATCGTGAAGATCCTTCCAAACCCCTCCAAACAAACTTTCACACCAATCCCTGAATCAAAACCCCAAGAGTTTAAAACCTTAATAGATCTGATGCGCTGACCAATGGCCAAACCCCTCGAGTGACCTTTTGCGTCCAGTCCAAAGAAATTATATCCTTTTAATACTATCTCTAGTAGAGGCGTGACCGAGTTTGAATCACACAAATAATTATGAGGCAACAAGATGTTTGGTTGGGTTGACTCCACTAGCCTTTGGAGGGAATTTTTTGTCAATGGGCTCGCCAGACCCTTGCAGTTAAAAGAGAGTACTTTCATTTTGAAACCCCTTCTGGGGTTTATCATGCTCTAAGGGTCCTAGTAATGGAGATTTTTCCACCTTCTACCATATCCATGGAATCCCTATAATGTGCCTTTGATAGAAAGGATTTTATCCCCCTACCCTTTCCACTTGAACATGGAAAAGGGTTCGAGCCCAAACCATCCAAGTTTTGGTAAACTTCCCCAATGGCTGGAATGTTCCGGTTTCTAAGTTGATAAACCACCAAATCCTCCTCTGAATATTTTTTTGAGTTAAGGCTCAGACTATCTAAGGGTGGGGGACCCGAGACTAGGACATGTGCAAAGGATAAATTTGCAAGGGGAGGATCAGTAGGTGAGTATAGAATACCAGTGGAGAAGTATGGGAAAAAGGGATGTTCTTTAAATATCCTAAATAGTTCTTACCTAACAAAGATAAAGAATTAAAAAAAAGAATAAAGAGGGAAGGGAATGTGGTGACATACCCAAATGTGAAGCAATGCCCTGCTAGAGAAATCTTGCATAACAACTAGAGAGCATTATGTTAACACATAAGCTTGTATGGGTCAACAAGTCTTCTTTGTTTTGATTTTTGAGTCATAAGGTTCATGGAACATAGATTTTGAAGTTATTATGTTATGTTCATATGGTTATAGTCAGTTCCAAAAGGAATAGGGCTATGTTTATCCTAAGCCTAAAGTTTGAGTCATATGATGATTGTCATGTCAAGATCTAAACCCTTACAAGTCACACTCTTGTTTTTCTTAATCATGATTTTGATATCTCACACCTCCATCCTGTACCTGATATTCCTTTTGTCACTATCCATCCACACATGGGTTAACTCAAGTTAATTTTGTGTGCTTACAACTCACTAGGAGAGTTTGCAACGTACTCCAAGTACATTTTTCTTTCATGTCTAATCATTGCTTTAAAGGATATTTTCAAAAATATTTTATGGTTATGAGGGCCTTCTTTTTAACCATTTTTAGGGATTATGTCACCAAATTTTCTAACAACTTCCTTGAAGTGCACGATCCATTTTTAAATTGGCGTTGCGAACTCAAAAACAGAAGCGCTGCGAACTGTTATAGGCACTGCGAACTTGAGGAAATAGAGGGTTGTAGCTTGGATAGGTTGCAGGAACTCACGTTCGGACTTATCAACATCCAAAATAACCTCTAAGCTACCATGTGCTCTGTGAATTTTTTCATACCATTTTGAAAGGCTGAGGAGGGGGGTTGGTAAAATTATTGAAATTGGCGTTGCAAACTGATAGACAGGGATGCTGCGAACTCATTTCCTGTGGCAACTGGTTCTAAAGATTTGATCATAACTCCAAAATGGTGTTGTGGATTGCTCTGAAATTGATTTTGGAGGAGCGTGATAATGTCATTGACTTGCTGAAAAAATTTCAGGCTGACCTAATTTGGCATTCAAGAGATATAATTAAAACACTAGTGCGTTGAAAACTGGCGCTGCAAACTCTCTGTTTTGCATAATTGTTGGATATTCTCCTTGTTTGTAGGTTTCCACCTATCAAGGAAGATTCGAATGGTCTCCTGAGAGTTAGTTTGACATGTAGGACATGTGTTCCATCTCCATATCAATCAGAATGATATGTTTCAAAAGGAATTTATCATTATTGACAAAATCCCAAAAAATAGGAATTTGTTAGGCTTTTGTTGGAATCTTTTGTAACAAGACTCCTAAAGGGATGAGGATCCTATGTAACTCCTTGGTTGCGACTTCCTTAGGGTAGATATAGATTATTCACTATAAATGAAAGGGTTTTTGACAAGAAAAGTGTTGGATTCATGATCCAAGAGAGGAGAGAGTTGGAGGAGCAGTTTTAGTTGCTCATTTGTAAGCTTAAGGGAACGTGTTGTAGGAATTTCTGCCATAAGAGATTCATGAAAGTTGAGATACCAGACTATTTTTCTCTTGTTTCCATTCTTTCTTATCATCTTGCTTGAGTAATATTTACAGATTTTAAAGATCAAAAGTTGCCTTTGGTTAATGGATTCATGAGCTACAAAGGATTTGTGGTAATTACCTGTTAATCATTGATTATTGTTCAAGCACTCTTTAATCTATATTATAGAAAGGATCTTTGTTATGTGGATATTCTTCTCTTGGTTTACCTTCTATTCTTCTACCCATGTTTTCATAATCCTTTTGTCTGGTAGGTAGCCTAATTTCCCGTGATCAAAATAATGTTATGACTCCATTCCCAATAGAATGCATTTGCAAGAAGTCTAATGCCCTCCATTTTACTCTTCTCTTGCTGATCCACCAAGTCTAAATTTTTTTAATCATTTAAATAAAATTGGTATTGGGATTATCCTCTAGTAGTCTGAGGGTGATTCTCAGTGCTAACACACTAGAAGGCTTTGGCCTAGACACAAACATGATTCTGAGCAAGAGGGAGAATACATGTCCCTATAATGGTGGTCGTTTCTAGACAACTTATGCCTCTCCGCACCAACATCTCCTTCAACCCTGCCATGCTTCGATGATGGTGTTTTCAGGACCTCCCCAAGCTGAGACACACCCCTCTTTTTCTGAAAGGAATTTGAAAATCCTTTCTCTTTATTCACCATGGGGAGTTTTCAGTTAATGGATTTTGGAACTTATGGCACCTAAATGGGATTCCCTCGTAATCCAAATTTTTCATAAAAGATATTTCTCCCCAGGATAACTCCAATTCCTCCACCAAACACTTTTGAAGTTTAGGGAGACCAAGATTCGAGCCATCGAAATTTTTCCAGAAGTGATGAAATACTTTTCTTCATCCATGCAAGTGCTAAGAGCATTCACTGCACGCTTAAACCCTTTCTCCATTCTGAGTTCAGTAGGGAGTCTAGGAAGGCACACATATGCGAAGTTCACAAATTCTTTTGCGGCTCGCATCAAAAAATGGTGTCCATTTATTTAAGAGTATTGACTTCAAGTCAGTGCACTAGGGGACTTTAAGAACCTTTCTTACATCCACTATGCTCTGAAACCTTATCATAAACCATCCTTTTGATAGAGTATGAATTTAGGGCAGCTGGTCCATCAGAATTGACCAATTCATTTTCACCCAATCCTTTAATGTTTTTACTCCAAGATGACACCCATTTGCACGACCCACAATCACTGTCTCTACCATCTCCAAAACTAGTGGGAGCATAGTATTGTCACATAGGGCCAATTGTTTGGGCTTTGCAATCATATTTATGCTTGTATTAATTTTATTGTTTTTGGGTCCAGACTTTTTCCCTTCCCTAGGACCACCAATAAGAGACTATCATGGGATTTCCTCTTAGATCTCAGCTGGAGGTATGAAACCCTATCCCAAATTCTCCCCTTGAGAAACCTTAGCTGTCTAAAAATATGGAGAGACAATAAATTTTGTCGGATCGAAAGAAAAATACTTACCTAGATCGATCCCAGAAAAAAGTCGGGGATGGAAAACTTTGAAGTAGCAGAAAGAGGATTCCAACACAAGGGAAGAGGGTCTTCCCTAGAATCACCACCTCCGATCAAAACCAAATTCCTATCCTGATTTGAGATAGTAGGGTTGAAAGAAAAACAACCATCAAAGGGAATCACAGGTAGAAAATCCTTTCGGATTTCCATTCACAACCCTTCACTACAGATGACCACAAATTTTCCAGATTCATAGGAGGGGAAGGAGAGAAAATTCCAAAGGGCAATGCCTCGGGACCTAGAGAAAGACCTTGACCTAGAGGAAGTTGGTATTGATAAAAATGGGAAGCCCCACTGGTAGGCCTGCTCATAGGCCCATAAAATTGGACTTTTGGTTAGGGAATGGAAACAGTAAACCTGACCTCCTCCATTCCACCATGTGAAATAAACAACCCCAAATCCGATGCAAAGAAGTGCCCACCTAGAATTGTTCAAATTGGTTGTGCATCCCAAAAATCAGCTGAATAGTCCAAATTTTCTTCCTCCCATTCCATTGCAGCTGAAAAAAAGATACTCCACCCACTGCAAATGGAAAATAGAGGTGGTAGGAAACTATCAAAAAAGATGGAAAACAGTATCCCACAGGTCGTATGCAGGGGAGCACCAACGTGACCTATGGCTAGGCTTTCCGCATCATGCCATCCTAGTTCATCCCTAGATTTTCCTCGGTAAAGTTAAACATTATATGGAAACTATAAATTTAGATGAGTAATACATATCACATTTCACTTAAAAATTTTAAAATCATTAACAATGTTCGTCTTTGTCATACTCATATTACATTTTATAAATCAAACAACAACAACAACCACAAGATTATATGAAAAACATAATATACATGAGCAATATACATATGATTATACATGACAAACATACATCTCAACAAAATCTGAAATAAACATGTCATATATAGATCTCCAGTCAATTATAAAACAAGAAATATAAATGTCAATTAGTACCACTACTAGCTAGGTCCACCACCAGAGCTAGGTGCATCAATGTCTATGCTACTAGAGGTAGATCCTCTATCAAGAACAACTATCTCAAAATAAAATTTCGGTATACGTTCACTATCAAGTCTCTATATCAATATCATGAATATGTGCATCAAGAGTACATGATGTGATCATAGTGTCAAAAGCATAAGAAAATTGTGACACATATGGAGGAAGAGGAGGAATAGGGGGATTTATGGATGATGACACATGTGGACTAGGAGAAAGACAGTGATTGATGGACGGTGACACAAGTGAAGGAAGAGGGGAAGAAGGAGGATCGAATGTGGATATAGGTTCATAAAAATGTGCAGGGGACACATGAGGATGATTTTATACAGGAGCATCCTGCCTCCAAAATCAAGCATGTTTGACTAGACCTAGGGGTCTTGGGTTTATTTGAATTTAATTATGCAATTGATGAAATTCCTATGTTTGGAGGAATTCTAAAAAACTTGTATTAGTTGTGGAATGCCTTGTAATTGAGTTAGTTATCAAGATTTGTGAGGAATTAGAGATATATTAGGGTTGGTTGTATCTCTCTTGAGTGTATTGTGGACCTAGAATGAGGATTTAATGGATCTAGAGGATCCTAAGGATTTGTATGAGAGTTTCTAGGTTTTGAAATAGATTGTAGTTTCATAGTCCTTGTGTATTAAAATTGTAATCCTACATGCATGAGATGTGTGTCCAAATGAATGTATAAATAGGCCAATGAGAGTGACCAATTGAATGAGGAATCAGGGCAGAGAGGGAGATTAGAAAAGGCCATCAAGAATTCTTATGTAACTTGTATGTACAGTCTAGTATGAACGGGGAATGAAATCACTCTATTTCAAGTGTTGTTTGGAATTGGTCTATCAACCTCAGTCAATTGTGAGAGATTATTATAGTCTTGATTGGGCTCTATTAGATCATGTGTGTAGGTGAAACCATCACGAATGTGACAGAATTGAAGAATCAGGATCAAGAAAATCCCTCAAAATGATACAAAATCCCTTTGTTAGAGTCATATGAATGGGGAGTGTCGATCATTGATCATACTCTATATCAACAATACTAATTTCATTAATCCAAATAAATTTCATTTGCAATAGAGTCAGTGGAAAAGATTATTGGCTGTCAGATTCCATCGGGATCCATTCCAACTGTAGATACTTATAAGATTGGAAGAAGAATAAGAAAGAGAAGTGTGAAGAATATGACAGTCTAGTGTCTCACAAACCATACCAACCAATATTCCAGCTCATGCTTAGCCTAACTAGTAACCATCATATCGGGTTAGGGAATGTGCCATGAAGTCTCGAGAACCGACAATATGAAGGTCCGATACACATGGTGTGTGGATATTGGAAATAAAGTTTTGTGTGTTTGAACATTGGGATGAGGAACCAACAATGAGGATTGAATATTGAAAGAAATATCAATGACCCTCCTTACATTGGAGCTCAGAGATCGAGATTTAACCTATTGGATTAGACCAAGAGAAGAGTAAGCTTAGAAGAAAGTTTCGACCATCCGGTCCTCAGATACCTCAACACATGTATAAAATCACTCAAAGAGTGACACATGGCCCACATGGAGTATGTCATGTGTCAGTGTCCATTCAACAATTGGAGCATCTGAAAATCACAAATCGAAGTGACAAGTGGAAACCTAGTCAATTTCGACACGTGGCAGATCCACGTCAGCAATTCCACTTGGTTAGTGACACTTCATATCGGATCAGGTTCATGTGAGATATTTGTGAGTTATAATCTCTGGTGATATGGTGCTCAACATATATCATGCCAACATAGAGGCGTCTGCACAAGGAGACACACGTAACGAAGAAGATTCTAAGGTATTCAGGTTTCCACGGGGACCCATGATTTATGTGGAGTTTATATAAAAGGGAAGATTGAAAATCCAGAATAGGACCATGAGATCGACAGTGATCGAGTCCTTTGTATTGACCGTTGATCATTTCAATTGATAAAAAAATGCGATTATATCGTCCACCGGATTATATGAGAAAGGGATAAGTTCATGACGTTCAAAAAGTAAGATGATGGTCTGAAATTTGATAAACCCTTGGTTCCAGCCATGGTCACACGTGGATGAGTGCTTAGAGGTTAATCACTCCGAAGATAAGCGTATGGTTTTGAGCACCTGGTTGTTGATTAAGGTTGGTTGTCATTGATGTCAACCCTTGAAGAAAGACCCATAGCACAAAGTTTTGGGTAATGGACCCAATAG
>ML793572.1:294296-308386 GCA_009831015.1 Picea engelmannii
CTCTATCTAGATTGTTGTCAGAAATTGGGCCACTTTCCATTGCTAGCTGATGGTTTGAAAGATCTCTTTGAGCCTTAATCCTTTCCTGGACAGGAGAGTTTTGATTTTTGGCCCAAGCCTTTAGGTCTCCTTTTAATCTTCTTTATTTTTCTTCCCAAATGAAGAAAGGAGATCCGGTGACAGGAAGACTCCAAGAATCCGATACGGTCTCCAAGAACCCCTCAGAGGTGACCCAAAGGGGGCTGAAGCGGAAGGGGATGGGTCCCAGGTTTTCCCCAGAGGAGAGGGAAAGGGAGATCGGTTTATGATTAGAGGTGTAGGAGGGAAGGATATCAGAGGAAGCATAGAGGCCAAGGGTTAGGAAGGAGGAATGCAAGAGAAATCTGTCCAGTCTTGCAGCTATATGGCCAGAACCTGATCTTCTGTTTGTCCAAGTGAACTTACCTTTGCTAGGCTTTATATCTTCGAGGTCCCAATCTAGCATGAGATCCTCCACCCATTCTCTGGCCGGGTCTCTTACAGGGGAACCCCCTTTTTTCTCAGAGGAGGCTAAGGTGACGTTCAGGTCGCCTGCTAGGACTAATTTTTCATGGGGGGTAAGAGACAGGAAATTGTGAATCGAATCCCAGCATTCTTTCTTTTCAGATAACAAGACTGGAGCATAAACATTGAAAAGACTTACCAAGTTTCCTGATTCTTTGTGGAGAAATTTTGTGAACAACCAGTGGATGTTGCTTTCTTCTTCTACAAGCTCTAGAACATAGGAGTTCCAGAATGTGCCCAGGCCCCCTGAGGCACCTCTGGTGCTGACTGCTCTTCCTTTACCTCTCTTCCAGAACAGATTGCTTGCTTGGAGGGCTTCAGAGTCCTCCATCTTCGTCTCCTGGATAAGCAAGACTTCAGGATTTGACATTCTCACAAGATCTTTAACTGCTTCTGTTTTTACTTTGCTACCAAGTCCTCTGCAATTCCAGGAGACCAGATGCATTAAGAACCAGAGGGGGAGATGGGGGCTCCTTTAGGAGCCTTATTTGCCTTTACAAATGATCTGGTTACTATCATGTCCGGGATAGTTTTCTGGGATCCAACCATTACATCCCGGTATGATCTTTCTTCCCTCTTTTTCCTATTGGTTTTTTGACCTCTTCCTGCTCTTTCTGGGGTTCCCACTGAGCTGCTGGTTTCAATGGCTTCTTCATCTGAGTCAGCTCCTGACTCGGTGCCCAAGGAGATGTGTTCTTTGTCTGATTTCTGTTGGTCCTCATCAATATCACTGATATTTTCAGGAGGATCCGGGGGAAATGCCGATGGCTGGGATGGAGGGGAAGGGAGAGGGGAAGCGGACTGGGGTCCAGGAGGAGGAGCTGCAGGAGTGTTCGAGGAGGAGGACTGTCCACCACCCCCAGAGGATCGAGTGTATCTTGCTTTCTGCGAGTTTTTGTTCCGCTTTACTTGCTTCCACCCATCAGTGGATTCTTTCTCTGTTGATTGAAGTTTTGGACAGTTCTTCTAGAAATGCCCATGCTCTTGGCAATTTCTGCACTTGAAGGGCAGATGTTCGTAGTCCACTTTTTGATAGTGAGACCAGTCTCCTACCGTGAGTTTCACTGCTTCGGGGAGGCCAGCTTCCAGGTTGACTTCCACACAGATTCGGGCACAAGTATAGTTTACCTTGGTTGCAGCTTTGTCTATGAATCGTCCTATTCCGTTGCCGATCTGCTGTAGAGACTCATAACTCCAACAATGCACTGGGAGATTGGGCAACCTCACCCATACCGGAACTTCCTTGGGGGAATCGACATTTGGGTCGAAATTAGGAGTCCACCGGTTAAGGTAGAGTCCTTGAGTGCCCATGAAATAAGGGCCACTTCTGAAGATCAGGTCTCTGTCAGATTTGTCTATGAACTCGAATATGAAGTATCCTCTTCCCACCGGGTAGCTGGTGACCCCATGCTGTAGATGAGGTTTCCAATTCCTCTGTATCCAATCGTCCGTTGTCTTTGGGAAGGGCCAAACCCCCATAAACTGGCCAACTAAGCCTCTTTCAGCCAAAGCCAACGCTATTTTGACTGGCTGGGTCTCTGGAAGGGCGATTTCAGGGATCTCTTCGAGTTTCTTAATAAATTTCGGGACTTGAAGGGGGCCAGAGCGCTTGCGACTGCTTCCCACGAGTTTTCTGAAGGCATCTGCGTCAGAGAGGGGGGGGGAAGAGGCCGAATCCCCACCCCCAGGGGCGGCCATGGCGGCCTAGGTCGAACTCGAGCTGCTAAACCTTAACGCTTCTAAAACCCTATCGCTTTTTTTGACTGATAGGGAGCACAAAAAAAATTAATTTTATTCGAAGAAGGCCAAGTATATGAAACAAATTATTAATCCAATGCATGGAGGCATTTATTGTATCCCCCTATCATTGAAAACAGTCAGTTTCCCCTTGCCCATGATATCAATGACATTTTTTGACATCAATGACAACACAAGTTCCAACATATAACTCAAATGCGAATGGGAAGAATATTGTCCCATAAAAAATAGAGTGACAGTGATATAATGCACGACAGACTGTCTTAAAAAAAAATCCTCCCATGCAATCTATCGGGATCCTACAATAAACTATCTACATAATACAACATAGGGAAACTAATGCACTTCCCATCAGAGCTATAGTGTGACAACAATGAGAGCATATAACATAGACACCTAATCTCCTCTCTCTCAAATGAACCTATCCAAAAATGGCCACCTTTAACATAGAACTCTAAAGTTGGAGTAATATCCAGAATGACATATCTCTCCACATATGCCAGCTGGGTCTCTCCTCCAACATCGAGAGGTAACATAGGGAAATGGGGAAAATAAAACCCCCTCCTAGACGACCCAATGATAAAATACACATCTTCCTTCATGGGATGATACCACATATTCAGACCGACCTTGAACCCCTGTCTCCCATGATGCCATGGAAACATCAACTGCTATAAAAATACAGAGTCCCCCCCTAAGGGATATTCCCTCCTAATAAAAATTCAAGAGGCCATATCCATCAAAAGGTCATGAGTATGTTGTGAAATAGGGTGATGTTAAGCCTCTCTATCCCTCTCCCTAGCCTCCAAATCATGCACAAAAGTATATGTCTTGACCCACCGCTTCCCCACCTCCTCCTTTTCTCATCGTCATCATATCCAATTCACATAAAAATATTATTAGGCAAATATATTTTAAAAAATCTAAAATTATTTTTTTTTGCAAATAAATCTTTAAAATAAATTGGTGCGCCCCCAATAGTTCATATGCCCCATGGTCAGTGTGCTATCGCAAAAAAACAACACCACTAAGTGGTGCATACCATAGGACCATCTGCACCAATGAAGTTCTTTTATAAATATCGGTTCATCTTGTTAACAAAGACACATCGTGACACTAAAATTTATAGTGCACAAATCCATGGTGCCATTTGTTAAACTGAATGCACCCATGTGCCATGTCTACAAGAGCACCAACATGATGTCTACTTGTGAATTTGTCTTTATGACACTGGTGTGTTTGGTGGAATGATGGGCACCAGTAAGCTAAACTTCGATATTGTAGTTGAAGCAATGCGATGTGTTACTATTAACACAACAAAACTACTGTGATAGTGGAGCACTGACTTTTTGTACATCAGTGCATTGTAAAGGATAGAGAAATGGGAATGAGGCATCCGATAAGACACTCCACTATGAAAATTTGGGCAATATATTTCCTGGTGTATTTCTATATACAATATCGGTGTGTCAGATTACAATGGTTGCACCACTATGTTAAATTTCATAAATTGTTATGGTAGCGGTGCCCTTAGTTAAGTGAAGTGTACCAGCGGGTAATGTTAAAAGGAACTGATTCATTTTATTTGGTGTGTGTACGATTTTTATAAAGTATGGTCGTGCATTTGAACATTTATGTGCCAGGGCGTTATGTATCTGGTTCACACTGGTCCAGTTGGGTAAAATTTGTGCACCGCTAGGTTAAATTTTCATACAACGTTGAGCTAGCGATGCGGTTAATGAAGTGAAATGTGGTGGTGTGGGTAGAATACCATTGTGCGTTGGTTTTGGGGAGTTTTGAAGGATGCACCACATTGTAAAGAAGGCATCCAATGAGACACCCCACCATAAAAAATCGGACAATATATGTCCCAGTGCATTTATGTATACATTACCGATGTGTTGGATTACAATGGTTTCACTACTACGTTAAATTTTATAAATCATTATGTTGGTAGTGCCGTTAGTTGAGTGGATTATATTAGTGCATAATTTTAAAAAACACTAGAGCGATTTATTCGGTGTGTGTATGTTTTTTATAAAATATGGCGGTGCGTTTGAACATTGACGCGTCTGGGTGCTATTTTTCTTGTACACCCCGGGGCTATTGGTTAGAATTGGTGCACTACTAGGTTAAATTTTATATATCATTGAGCTAGCGGTGCGATCAATGAAGTGAAATGTGTCGGTGTGGGTAGAATCCAATTATGCCCCAATTTTAGGGCGTTCCGAAGGATGCACCACTTTGTTTCCAATAATTCATCATGGTGTGCTTGAGAGTACTACACTAGTGTGTACATGTATTTGATCCACCAAAAATGATTCTCATTATGTATTTAACATATTACATGTCGCATCAGGGCGAGCTAAACCGTTTAGGTGCACCAAGCAAAATTGAAAAAACACACAAATTTCAAACTAAATTGTAATTTTGAATGGATGAAAAGGCAAATATGAAGGTAATAAATAATTTACCTGGTCTCTTCTGTCCTGAGGAGGCATGGTTGCACCATTGAGATGAAATGAAAATTTATGGTAATTTCCAAAATTTGAAAATGTGTGGAATCCATCAATGAAGATATTCAAGTCAGTGTAGAGCACCAGAAACAGGGAGTCTTAGGAAGAAAGATGAGCATTGATGCTTACTTGAGAGTTTATAAGCATGCAATTCACTGTAACAATGAAAATCAGTTTGGTAATTTTTTTAATTTACCCTACTTTGGTGTGCTTTGGTACATTTAGGTACAGCGGGGCGTAATATGCAACAACACCAGTGCGATTTATTTGATGCATATAACTTTATTATAAATTATGGCATTGAATTTAAACATTGACTCTCTGGGGAGTTATGTTTCAGGTATGCCCTGGGGTGATTTCTTAAAATTGGTGCATCACTAGGTTAAATTTTATAAATCATTGAGATCACAATGTGGTTAATGAAGTGTAACACACCAGTGTGGTTATAAGCCCATTTTGCTTCAGTGTTGGGTCGTTCTGAAGGACACACCACTTTGTTTTCTTGGTAATTTATTGTGGTGTTCTATATTGAATGACACCAATGCAGACATATATAGATGCATTGGCGGAGGTGCTCCCTATGGAATTATGTTTCAGGTATTCCCCGAGGAGATTGATTAAAATTGGTGCACAACTAGGTTAAATCTTGTATATTGTTGAAATAATGGTGCAGTTAGTGAAGTGTAATGTACCAGTGCAGGTATAAGCCCAGTTTGTGTTGGTGTTAGGTCGTTCCAAAGGATGCATCGCTTTGTTTTTTTGTAATTTTTCATGGTGTGCTAGATTGAAATGCACCGATGTGGCCATATATCGACGCACCATTGGCAGTGCTCATTGTGTATTTAACAAAGTAAACACTACTTTGGGGTGAGCCAAATCTTTTAGGCGCACCATAAGAAATTGAAACAAATTGAAACAAATGCCCAGTTTCAAGCTAAATTGTTATTTTGATTGGAGAAAAATGCAAATAGGAAGGTAATATATAATTTACCTACTTCGTTCTATCCCAATGAGGCATGGTTGCATTGTTGAGAGGAAATGAAAATTTGTGGTAATTTCCAAAATTTGGAAATGTGTGGAATCCAACAATGGAGCTATCTAAGTTGGTGTAGAGCATCAAAAATTGGGCATCTTAGGAAAAAGGTGAGCACTTGTGCTTTCTTGAGAGTTTGAAAGAACATGATGCACTGTAACAAAGAAAACGATTTGGCAATTGTTTTTTATTTACCCTACCTCGGCGTACCTTTTGACAGGTAGGCACACTGGTGTGTGTTGTTCAATGACACCGATGCAATTTAATGAGTGCATGTAATTTTATTATAAAGTATGGTAGTGCTATGGGAAAATGAACGCGTCAGGGAATCATTATTCATGAAATTTCTGGTGCATTGATATCTTAAAGGCACACTAATTAAAAAAAACCTCCACAAAAAACTCTCGCGACCTACCTCCACTATGAATAATGATGATGTGTTTAAACATTTAAGCACCGATGAATTAGTTTTTATATGTTCACCGATGTGTATATTCCATAAAGGCCTACCAAAAAAAACATCCACAAAAACCTCTAGCAACTCTCCTCTGCTAACAACCTTCACAATTTACAGTTAAGGGAAGTATTTTTTGGGAAGGTTCTATAAAAACCTCCACAAGAAGGTGTTCTCCTTGTAGTGAACCATATCAATGGTATCAATGGGTAGTTAAATGAAGCCCCATTCTTATCATTATACTTCAGGTTTATTTGCAAGAGACTTAGAAACACAAGGGAAAGTTTGGGAACAAAACTACTTTATTCAATTAATAATAATCAAGCACTTACGTGATATTGAAGATTAAAATTCATAATTTTATGTATTGGCCAAAAGGGTGGATAGAATAAGTGATGAAAATTTGTTGGAAGCTTACATGGGTCGATTAAAAGAAGAAATTAAACATGAGATTTTCCTAAAACATCCTAAAAATATTATGGAAGCTATGAAATTTGCACGTCATATTCAAGCCAAGAATAAGGCTACACACAAGTCTATGATTGGAGCATACTCGGGAAGAAAAAACAATTTTGGGGTTCATAAGACAACCATACCTCAACCTACTCAAATATCATAGAAGGAAATTGAGGAAAGAAGAGAAAAAAATCTATGCTTTGGTTGTAACAACAAACGATCAAAAGGGCATAAATTTCAAGAAATAAAATTGCCCACCTTGGAAAATAATGATGAAGAGGAAGTGGAGGAATTGATAGAAAGAAATGAGGAAGAAATTGTCAACTTAGAAGAGCAGGAAATAGAGGCAAAAATTGTGCACAACATTGATTTAGACAAGTGCAAAATATTTGTTCATGCATTGGTAGGTTTTTCAACACCTCAAATCCTGAAGATTGTAGGTTATATTAAGAAGCAAAAGATTATATTTCTCATTGACTCAAGTAGTACCCATAACTTCATTGATAAAAAAATAGTAGAGAGCCTCAATTGTTTTGTATATCCAATGACAAATGTTCAAGTTTTGGTTTCTAATAGAGGGAGTATTGATTGTGTGGGAAAATGCCACAACTTTAAACTAAGTATGGGAGAATATAATTTGGAAATCTCAATTTATGCCATTCCCATTTGAAATGTATATGTTGTTCTAGGGATTCAATGGTTGAGAAAATTAAGTACAATTTCTACAAATTATAACAAATTATTCATGTGATTTGAATTGGAAGGAATTCAATATAAACTCAAAGGGATGTAATATGTACCTTCTAAAGTCATCATCTCTCATATAATGGAAAATATCATAAAAAGGGTAGCAAGGGAATTGTGGTTAACCTTTATTCTAAGGAAGTTAAGCAGGAAGATGAAAATATTCTAGAATAATTAAGATGCACCTTGGAAAAGCACTATAGGGTCTTCCAATAAATTTCTAAAGGTCTACCTACATATATATATCATGAAAATAAAATTGAACTAATACGAGGAAGTACTCCTAATAAAATGCCTTATAGATATCCTCATCAACAAAAAGGGGAGACTGAGACAAAATTACAAGACGTGTTGGATTTGGGTATTATTCAACCAAGTAGGAGTTCATTTTCAGCTCCAATAGTGATGGTGAGAAGACAAAATAATTCATGGAGGATGTTTCCTAATTGTAGATATCTAAACAAAATCACCATAAAGGATAAATTCCCTATTACAAATATTGATGAGCTATTAGATGAGATTCATGGAGTAGCTTATTTTAAAAAGATAGATCTTAAATCAAGATACCACAAGATCAGATTAAAAAAATGACATTCTCAAAACAACTTTTAGAACTCATGATGGGAACTATGATTTCTTCATCATGCCTTTTGGGTTGACTAATGCTCCAACTTTTAAAACCCTTATGAATTTTTTTTTTCGACCCCATCTTAGAAATTTTGTATTGGTTTTATTTGATGATATACTTATCTATAGAAAATCATGGGAATACTACATTAAAGTTGTGGATCAAGTCCCACAAATTCTTGATAACAATCAATTGTATGTAAAAATATCCAAATATTCTTTTGGGAAACAAGAAGTATAATATTTGGGTCATATTGTTTCAAGGGAATGCATTAAGGTGGACCCTCTAAATATCCAAGATATAACAAAATGGCCCACTCCTAAGAAATTCAAAAGTCTTAGAGGATTTTTGGGTCTTATAGGATATTATTGGAAATTTGTTAAGAATTATGTGCACATTGCAACCCCACTCACATCTCTATTGAAGAAAAAATCATTTCTATTCCAATGAAGAGGCTACCTTGGCATTCTCACTCTTAAAAGATGCCATGTATTCTACACCAGTATTGGAAACACCTGATTTTGGAAAAACATTCATAGTCAAATGTGATGCATCTAGATAAGTAATTGGAGCAGTATTGATGCAAGAAATGAGACCATTAGGTTCTTAAAGTAAACAATTAAAAGGAAAAGACTTGGTGAAATCCACACATGAAAATAAAATGGCAAAAATTTTTCATGGAATAAAAAATGGTGACAATATCTCATTGGGAGGCATTTTGAAGTCAAGACAACCCATGATAGCCTAAAGTACTTTTTGGATAAAATATTGTCATCAAAAGAGCAACAAAAATGGGTAGAAAAAATGTAGGGGTTTGAATTTGAAATAATATACAAGAAAGGGGAAGGACAATGTGGTGACATATGCCCTTTCCAGAATAAACGAAGCCTCAAGTTTATATTCCATTACATATTCCATTCTGATGTGTTTAGAATAAACCCACCATGAATGCCATCATGGAAATAGTACAAGATAGAAAATACAATGTATTAAGGAAGGGATGAACTCTATGGAATATAGGGAATGGAAGAGAGATATTCTTTCATACAAGGGTAGAATATTTTTATGCCCTCAATCAAACTTGAAGTAACAAATATTAAGGGGTTCCTTAAAACATATCAAAGGATCATTTTTTTTTTGGGGGNAGGAATGAAGAAAGACATTAAAAAATTTGTAAGAGAATTCCAGGTTTTCCAAATAAATAAACGAGAAACAATAAAAAATCCAAGTTTACTTCAATATTTACACACACCTAATCAAATATGGGAAGATATATCAATGGATTTCATCACATGTTTACCAAAAATAGAAGGTAAGGATGCCATTTTTTTGGTCGTGGATAGACTCACAAAATATGTACATTTTTATGGAATTAAAAGTACATATACAACAAGTCAAGTGGAAGTAGTGTTCATGAAGGAAATTCATAGAATTCACGGAATTCCTAAAGTAATAGTAACTGACATAGATCCAAAATCCATAGGAAAATATTGGAAATAATTATGGAAGATTAATGGAACAACACTAGATATGAGCTCAACATATCATCCACAAATTGATAGTCAAATGGAAATAGTTAACAAATATTTAACGAGTTATTTCCATTGCTATTCTCCAGACAAGAAATATAAATGGGTGAAGTGGCTTCCTCTAGCAGAATGGAGGTATAATACCACCTATCATACATCTACTAAGATGTCTCGATTTGAATCCCTTTATGTATATCCAGATCTTAGAATCTCAAATATTTTGTAGGATTATTCCAAAGTCGAGGCAATAGGGTCACGTATGGAAAAGACTAAAGAAACATTGACAATTCTTAACGAAAGACTTCAAATGGAGCAAAACATGATGGAGTAGCAAGCCGATCAACATCAAAGTGAAAGACAAACTGAGGAGGGTGATTGGGTATTTTTGAGATTGCAACCTTATAAGAAATCTACTGTCAAACAAAAGAAGAATAAAAAATTAGCTCCAAAATGTTATGGACCTTACAATATTATTCACAAGATTGGAAAAGTGGTGTATGAGTTAGATTTTCCTTCTCACATTCATAATGTTTTTCATGTATCTTTACTAAGAAGGGTTTTGGGACAAACTATGCTAGTGCAAACATAACTTCCAAAATTAGATGAATAAGGTAAGTTTATTCTTGATTTGGAAAACGTTATAGATAGGAGTTCTATATCTCTATAGAATAGAACCATTATGGAGTACCTAATCAAGTGGAAAAATATGCCTCCAAAAGAAGCTACATGGGAAAATGAGTAGTTTATCAATAAATACCTTCAATTATAAGATTTGAGGGAAAAACTTTTTTTAAAAGAGAGGGTCTATGTTAAGGCCCATAAAGATCTATGCTAATGCCCTAAACTTATTTATTACGAGTTTATTATTTATTATTAATATGGCTTAGTGGAATGTTACATCATGTTCACTTTTATCTCCTATTTATAATGTTGGGTTATTTATATGCATAAATCCTTGACATTAAATCATCAATTCAAAAGCTCGTAAACTTTGAGGTGCAAGCACATGAAATGAAGGATCATAGCCTATTCTATTCCTATCTACTAAAGGTATGAATTCAAAAGGAAAAAATGAAATCAAACCACACAAACACAGATGTCAGACACCTTATCTTGTATTCACATATTTGTAGCAAGATTATAATGGCTCTTGCATACTATGTCAAGATGTCTTTTCTTCACAAAGAAATGTATCTAATGGAATCTCATGTAATCAATGAACACTTGATATTTTAGTGTGTGAAGAAATAAAAAAATAATTAGAAATATAAATAAAATCCTAGTTATTAGTTCATTAGTTTGGGTCTCATTGAAAACTAAGCATTCCTGCACTCAAGAGAATGATTGACTCATCAAACCAATAAATTATAATTACTATAAATTAACATGATAAACATGGAATACAAATGATAAACATGGAATACAAAGACAGAGGACCATTCAAGATAATATTCAAATAAGTCAACATAGAAAAATTCTTGCAAATATGCTACTGATCTAATCTTGAAATGACTAGCTAGAAAGGAAAGAAGTAAAATCTACATAAAACTAATTATAGATATTCACACTTGCATTCATGGTTCATATGTTAAGTGTAGTAATTCTTGTGGTAGCACTGAAAATTACATCCATATGATATATCTTCATGCAAACATGACTCAAATGCAAACATGACTCAAGACAGATCTTGTTATCTATATGAACATATCTATTTATTCACAGTAAAGTGTTAAAGATGACAATAAAACCAATTATCAGTCTTTCCGGTCTAATCTCACATAGGATTTGAAGTACAATATTTCACTGCAAGTGTTCTTGTACTTATAAAAATTGATTGATTCAGTTCTCAAAAAGATTTTGATGACTGTAACAATTAAAAGTCCATTAAATCACAATAACACAAAATGAATGAAAAAGATAATATATCAATCCAATTTGAAAGCTACAAAGAGTGTATCTGCCAAAAGAAAAAGAGTTTTAATATGTCTAAGTGTACAGCATGCTACAGGTATATTGTTGGTAAGATTGATCTAAATGGTATAGTATAGAACCAAATAGAAATTGTAAACTAAACTAATTAAAATAAAATACAAATTAGCTTCACATTCCATATTGGTGGCCCTTCCCAACCGGTTAGCGAGCTATTTAATTACAGTCACAAGATCACAAAGACAGTATTAACCATAACTCCACCTTGTATTAAAAAACAATTTGTCCAATATATAGTAGTATCATCAATCCATACTATCATCAATCCATACATGTTGCACTGTAATAAAAGGTATCAACAAATCGCACAATCTTTTACAATATCAGTTCAATAGTTAGTCTGTTACATTACAAAATGAATACATATATAGAAAATACCGATTGAAGATAAGAAGCTTTATTTTATAGACAATGTATTAGCATGGAACTAAATTATAAGATAAGAAGCTTGATTTTGGTAGGACAAGAACAAAGTTTCCTGGGATTATAATTTCAAAAGGATTAGTTGAGTTGCAAACTCATGGTTTGCAACTCAAAATTCTGGATAAAACTTAACTGTGAAGATTCTTAGGTTGTTTAAATTACATTCGACAATTTTCTAAAAATCAAGCAACATATGCTTACATACACCAAAGAATATTGAAAAATAATCCTACTCCATGGACTGAAGATATGAAAAGGGTTTTCCATAGTATAAAGAAAAAGGTTCAAAATTTTCCATCTTTAGTTCTACCAAGACTAGAACTGCCATATATTTTAGAAACAAATGCTTCAAATGAGGTATGTGATGAAATGGTTTTACAATATCATGGTTAAAGACAAGAGGTATGTGCTTGCACTTCTAGAACTTTCAAAGAATGTGAGTTTAAAATCCATTGTCTCATAAAGAAATCCTAGTAGTAAATAATTGAATGAAGAGGTTTAGAATGTTTTTAAATCCTATTCTCTTTACTATCAGGACTAATATTAAACACATGAAGAGCATTTTGCAGAATAAGAGATTATTACACCAAGGGAATAATAGGTTACTGAGATGGATTGTTTTGATGGAAGGATTTAATTTTGATATCCCATACAAACCAGGAAAATATAATTTCAGTTTTGATTACTTACAAAAGAAGGTTCCAAGTTGGTTGTGAAATTTCTCAGTAGAAGAAGGACAATTCCAGGATGATTAAATTGTCCAATAAATTTCTATTTTGACTAGTTTTCTTCTATAAAAAAATCTCATTAGTGTCAGGAGCTAATACTTTCAAGTACAATATGTATTCCAGTATATTGTTGGATCTCCTAAATTCTTGATTGGGAAATTTCCAAAGCATCATCCTCAGAAAGAAAAAGTCTTCCTCTATGTCTTTGATTCATGGTGGATTTGGGAAGACTATAAAAATATTTTCAAAATGGTTTTATTGTATGAGAAAATATCATTTACATGTGAATTCATATATATTGGACCTTGGGCATGGTATCCATGGTTGAATATTTTCCTAAACATCTTATCCCAAGAATCCAAGACTACGAAGAATCAGATGAAAATATTATCATCATGGATATTTTCTTATATTTGGTTTTATAAAGGATGAGTAGAGCTTGGTTGGCATAAATATGGATCATCGAAAAGTTTTAGAAATGGATGCTCCTTGAGAATATCATGGAACATTTTGGCCTATTGTAACAAATTTTTCCTCTTATATTATTCTCTCTAATGTTGTTCCACCATCTCTTTAATATTATCCCTTTAATCTATGCTTCTCTTTATTACCACTAATTTCCCCATAATATATTTTCATTGAGGACGAATATTCTGATGATAGTGGGAATGGTCATCATCCAAACCCTTGGGATGGGTATCCTTAGGATTCTCTGAGAACCAACTAAATGAAGTTCCATTGGCCACTCTACTCCACTTTGTAATTAGATTACTAGTAAGAGTTCTGGGCCGCTTGCTCCACTTTGTACCGAATAAAGTCAATTTATTATGCAACCAAGTCCAAGTTTATATGAAAGAGTTATGGTCTTGAGAAGATGACCATATATTTTTCTAGTCGGTGCACCTAAATCTTGGCATTATAGCTTCTACTCTCTTAAACTTCTTGGATTTTCATTTATTTTTCGTTTTGAAATAAATAAAAGAATTGACCTCTCGTGAAAGGCTTGGGAAATAAATGACAATTGTACCATCCAAATCTTCTTAGTATTACCTTGTTTATGTGAGTGAGTGTGTGGGTTAGGTATGTGCATAATACCCTAGTTTTGACATTAGAATGTATTGTATAAAAATATGCATAAATCATAAATGTGTGGTTATAATGCCAGGAGTCTAGCCATGTGAGCTCAAAATAAATGACCTCACGTGTAAATGATGTAAATATTATTGTATGGATTTCTAGTGTAGAGTATATGATTCGGATTATTTTCGGTACGAAATGAGAGCAGAGAT
>ML793573.1:0-22681 GCA_009831015.1 Picea engelmannii
TTTAAAGAGAAGAAATTCATGTTGTAGCATTGTTTTATGAGCTAAAACATAATTTTCATCTTTAGGCAAGGCCACTTCTAGATTAATTTGGTTGTTGAGATTAATTTGGTTGTTGAGCTCCACGTAGAGAGTATGTTCCCTTCACAAAACCTATGATTTCTTGTTCACCAAATTAAGGTTGTTGTTGGGCACATCACTTTGCCCACTTATAGCCCCTAATCTCTCTTGAGGAATAGCCCTTTGAAGTTGCATGCATGACCACATAGCCCAAACAAATAAGACATTGATCTTCCCTTTCATCCATCATTCCAAAAATATAAAAACTTCGAAAACATTTTTCCAAAAATCTCTCTTGCTCCCACTTCCTACTACAGACATTGAGCTTAGTTAACCATAGGGAAGCCCCTTATGCTATAATCATCCAATTTTATCTAATCTAAAGTGAGAAAGGCAAAGCTACTGAGGTGATAGTGGGATCTTGTCTAAGTTTCCCTTAGAATCCCACACTTTTTATTAGGTCTTTTGCACCAAATGAGAGCTCAAGAGATAACACATAGATAGAGAAGTCTCTAGAGGGAATGGAAAAAAGGTCAAGTTCTATGTGTGGGAATAGATTGTAAGCTTTCACTCATTGCATAAATCTCATGGATCGCAAGAGCTAGAGGATGTGTTTGCAACACCTTTGTTGAATCTTTAGGCCATGAAGTACCTTTCTACCATGACTTGACAACATAATATGTTATTGTATGTTACTATATACCTAATTCAATGACCCTCTATTCTTGAGGTGGGAACTTAGTTCCTCTCTAGTGTCTCCTACTTACAAAATCATGCACATACTATCTAACTAGTGAACTAGTGGGGAGAGTCCTTATGAATCATCTATTGGACCTCGAAATGCGAGTGCAAAATGTAATGTGTAATAAACCTTGATAGATATAATAGATAATATAGCCCCTAACTTCATAAATATAAAAATACATCCACACAATAATAGACACAAGAATATAGAAAGAACATTTAATGTAAGATAACACCATCTAGTACTCCTTATGAAAGAAATCACTCCACAAGCCATGCTTGCTACAAGAATCAACATCCAACCTCTCACATATCTCCAATACAATGATACTCTTGTATATTTATGCTTTCTCATGAATATTCCTAGATGTCTATGTCAGCTACTCTTTTATATTATATTATTTTCTCTTTACTACCTAGTGAGCCTATTTATTACCCATCAACTACCAGGTAGGCATATTCCATTATTATGGTCACATTGCATTCATTATCCCCTTGGACACCTTGGTAGGTACCCCATATTATCCTCCCTGGGTACATTACACATTTGCTTACAGTTACATTCATCTATGAAAACTTTGTTTAAACATGTTCTTCAACGGGAAACATGGTGTTTATTCCATAGCAAATAACCTTTTAATTTAGTTTTTTTTTAATTATATTTTTAATATTTGTCAATTTTTTGCCAAGTCAGCAATTTTTTTCCTGGGATTTTCATCAATGATTTGGAACCCCAGCGAAATCATTCCCAAGTCTGGCCTTTTCAACACTAAGAAATACCATAGGCCCTAAAAATACTTGACAGCATTTGGAGTTCATCATATTGGCAGTAACTGCCTATAAAAGCCAGAACTTACATGTCACTTGACAATGTTGGTGAAATCATGTAAGTTGCTCAGTGCATTGTATGATGATTAAAACTGGTCCTTAGACCAGAAAAAAAATTATTTTCCAAAATAAGAAAATTCGTAACAGCACCTCTGAACTCCCAATGATAGTATGTTTTGAATGAGACACATCAGCAACTCTGCATTCTCAGTGGTCATGTATAAAAATTTGTGACATAATAACAGTGCATGAGGAAATAGAATATTGGTGTGGAAGCCCGTGACATACAATATTTAATCTACTCTAAACATGCAATATTTATTATATTTAACTAGAACATATTAGCTTAATCATAATCTGAATGTAATAATCACTTCAGCCTTTAGACACTGTCAGGATCAATAGAAGTCTTTCTCCTTCAGGTTGCAGAATCCTTTACACAGAATCCAAGACTGCAACAATCCTTCCATGAAATAGGTCAGAAACCTAGAAGTAGTTAATTACTGCAACTCGTACAAGTGACCAATTTCTCCTTTAATTGATACCCATTCCAAAATCTTCATCGGAGATAAGAACTGCATAAATCTTCATCAAATTCCTCATGTTTCAACAGTTTGTCTTTGATTCTGGATTAACTTTGCCTCTTATTGTGTGGTCAACAATCCATGACGATGCAGGTACATAAATAATTCTCCTGTTTCCCTTGCTGTAGAATCTCTACCATTGCAAGAACATACTACCAAATGTAACAGTATCAAAATCTAGAGAGTTGATGCTCTGCCTAAATTCTTAACGCCTGCATACATAACTCAAATTGAGCTAGAAAAGATGCAGTTCAACCATGACTTACCAGTGTGTAATAGATCCAATCCCAAAACAGACCAATATCGATTCTTTCAAATATTTAACTTTTATGAAATAAGAATTTGTTATTTACAGGAAATGCTATTATGACAGATTATAGATTCAGCCTAGCTACTCTTTGTTGTTCAAAATTATGATAACTACTATTTACAAGAAAAAAAAAATTAAGTCCTACAGAACTTGACGGATTTGACTTGGACTTGCAAATTCAAACCCAGCTTGGCACCTAAAAAGTGCCAAGTCAACAACCTCACAAGTCGAACTCGCTGCCAGCAAGTCTGACTTGCCAGCAGCGAGTTTGAGAAGCAAGTTGCAGGTCATACTTTGAACCAAGAGTGTACATGAGTTTTTCATGGGTCAGCAAGTTTGACTCGCTCACATGTTGAAAAACTCAGTAGGTCCCTTCATAAAACTCAAACAGCAAGACAACAACGCCATTATTATATTTTGCATGAACCACGTTTTTCTCAAGTCTAAACTATTACTTTCTGGCCTCACCAAGTTATTCACCAAGCCACGTTTTGTATCATCATTTACAACAATGAATAGTCACCACTGCTAGGATGATAACCTGCCAAGCACCCATCATAAAAATTACATGATAATAAAGTGCATATTACAAGTTCATAGCATAACCCAGCTCCACATCCAACCTTTCATAATTCCCTAAAAGAAATGCATGCCCCGACTGAGAGAACACTCCAGCCTTTGTCTGCAACAAAATACAACGCCCAAGAATATTCCTTGTAGTTTGAGTTGCCTAACAGTTTCAAAACACCTTGGATTCTTCTCTGCAATATTATGTATTGCCAGCTATGGCTGTCTATAATATATTTACCTTACAATTAATATCTAATTGGGTTACAAGCAATGCTGTTGGACCAGTATAAAAATAAGATCACCAGATAGGTAATAATTAATTACAGACCAGTGGACATTTTCCAGTATTTCTAATTGTTAACGTGCAACATGCAACCTATCCTCATCTAACTGTAGTGCAATGTTTCCTAGCAATTTATATGGAATGGCTGCAATAAATAGAAACATTGATAACTGGATTGCAAGTAAACAAAAACTATGTGGACCAACCAGGTGATGTACAAATGGCAAGATAAAGCAAATCAGCTTGCTAAGTAGTTTCAGTATAATTCATTGCAAAATAACTATTACGAAATTGAATAGAAAACAAATAGTGATCAGATAAAAAAAGACAGACACCTAAAGTGTAGAATGCAGGATGCAATATTATGGTAGGTCTATGAATGATTGACTTATATGCTTATATCCAGGACAAGATCCTCGGGAGAATTAGGACACTAACAGTAACAAAGGAAAGCCAACAATGTATGACCAAAAATGAACATGGTGATCTATGAAGAATGTACCATAATCAATCCTGATGATTTTTTTTATTATTTTGTTTTTTTCAAGGAAACCCTCACGGAAAACTTCAATCCTAATGTTATGCAATTGCTTGGGATGAGTTCAAACAGGTTTTAAAAAGAGAATGCCATGTTTGATATTAGAGGCAGGTACCCAGGTAAACAACTACTCGTAAATTTTTTAAAGAACTTTTAAAACTTAAAAGGGTGAATTTCTCAACATGAGCAGAGGGTCAAAACCAAATGAAGAACCATCGTGGCAAACAAACATAACCCCGCCAGGACCATCATAAGAACTCAACATATGCCTTCTATTTAGAAAATGGTGACTGCGGTAGCTTTTAATGCTACAGATCTTATATATGTCAGGACTGCAGTAGCTTTTAATGGTACAGCTCTTATATGTCGGAGCTATTAATACAAATTTGAAAATCATGCTAAATAAGATGCAAAAGCATCTTATTGGTCCACAGATCAGCCAAAAAAAATTGCCAAAGTTTAACTAAGGCCATTGCTGAATGAATAAAAAACAAACAACTAGGATTGGCCAAACTCTATTGAAACTAAAAGAGCAAAAACGTGTACATCGATGCAAATTGATTCATATATCCCTGAATAGGTAGGGACTAATATGTAGGCAAGTGTTCTAAAGAAACTCCATAAAATATACATAGAATAAGGCATGCAGGATAAGAGCAAGTTGAAAATAAATGAAATAGAGATTAAATTAGAATTCAGAAGTTCTTATTATTGGCATAATTTATAAACCATGTACATTAAACACAAGAATGAAGGGGTATTTTGCATGCCAGAGACCCTGCCAAACCCATCTACCCTTTCCTGTGTTACTAGCTTACATTTGATTCATTTATAATAAAGATAGTGAGTTACCAATTCTCCAAACAAAAGACTGTCATCTTTCTTATTACCAAGCTTTGACCCTATGTTGCTGCGGACGTGTAACCTAGCAAGTGGGATGCATCCCCAAGACAGAGACACATTTCTCATACCCAAGATGGGTTCATTAACATCCACAGCAACAGTGTCATAAAATTGGGGGATGCCCATATCCTCAGAACTTTTTTAAAATGTCCAAACACAGAATTTTTCTAATAATTTCCATGGGCCCCAGAAACAACCCTTAGGGCATCACTGATAGGCCCGTTATTTCTGCACAAAAACTCTTTTACTATTTTTTGTTATGCACTATACCTCTTGTGTTTCCAACGGAGAAACTGTGGAGATTTCTGAACTGTTCAACTCATGCAATGTTCAAAAAGGACATGTCAATTGATGAATACAATGAGAAGTTCCAAGTTTGGGAGTTAAAGACCAAATGCTTTGCAGATCTCATGCAGAAGACCTACATCTCAAATCTGAGGTCAACAATCCAAATTGAGGTAAGAATGTCTGAACCTGAGTCTTTAGACAAAGTCATTAATGTAACTAGAAGATCAAAGAGCCATGTTGAAACAATACAGAAAAAGGTACTTGGCTCTAGTAAAAAGAGTTATATATATGATACGAGGGCCAAGGAAGAGGGAAAATCTGAAATGTCACAACTCAAAAACCAGTGCCACCAGCCTGAATAAAATCCTACTCCGTTAACCTAAAACCTGTCAGATGAGGGCCAAGGAAGAGGGAAAATCTGAAATGTCTCAACTCAAAAACCAGTGTTGCCAGCCTGTATAAAATCCTACTCCGTTAACCTAAAACCTGTCAGATATCCTCTCAACCCTAGTTTAGGGGCATGTATGCAGCCTTCAAAAACCTTTTGTGGTTGAAGATCTACCCCACTTTGACTCTGAAACTAAATCTGGGGAGGATACTCTTTCCAAACAACCATATAATGACTCTATGACACAAGAGCAGGGAATCCTCAGTCTCCCTTGTTGCAATGACTAGGTTGGGTACTCCTGATACCTTAATGTTTTATGATTACATTAAAAAGCGAAGGCTCCTCATTCTAGTTGATCCTGGTAGTACATTTTGAGACTTTTGAATGCTTCCCCACCAGCTTCTTAAGCCATAAAGGTGGAACTTACAATGAAAGACGATATCCTCAAGGATGACTTTAATGTCGTGAACATGGGAGGAGTAGAAGTCTTAGGTATTCAATGACTTATTTCCTCGGTGAGCTAATCCAGCAATAACTGGCAAAAAATCATCTCCTTTCCCCACGATAATTGTGAATACACAATCAAAGGCCTTCCACTAAAAAGCATCAAGAATGTTGGCTCCAAACATGTCCAAACTTCTAAGGAAAGTCCAATTTATCTTTGTGGCTCATTTTTACTATATTGAAGAAGACCCTTCTCGGTAAACCCATATTCCAAGCCCATCTACCCTACTTCAAAAATATAAAGTGGTCTTCCAAGAGATGAGCACAGAACCCCTTTGAAAGGGGTATGGAACATGTTATTGAGCTTGACCCCACTAAACACCCCACAATGGTTTGTCCCTATCACTGTGGCCACTTTCAAAAGTCTAAGATTAAAAGGTTTGTGGAATAATAACTCCTAATAAGAGTCTTTAAGTTAGTATCCTTGTCCAAGTGTAGAAAACGATGGCTCTTACCACTTTTGAACTAATGACGGAGCACTATTGAATCGCTATTAAAAATAAGTTCCCAATTCCTGACGTTAATGATTTGATGGGTGAACTACATAGAGCCAAGTTATTTTCTAAGATAAATCTTTGTTGTGGCTATTACCAAATACCTATTATGTCTCCAAAACCAAGAGACAACTCATTAGGGGAATTTTTAGGTCAAAAATGGACCTCAAAACAAAAAATGTACTATCAAAATCAACTTTAAAAGAACCAATAAGATTCAAGATGATGATGCCAAGTAAATATTTTTGGAAGGAAAGGAAGAAGACTATTTTTTAATCGTATTTTCAACTTATCTCCCTGTAGGTTTACTCAAATTTCAAGTGTAGGCATTCGTTGGATGTGGAATTAAATTTTGCATTCAACGACTACCCACTCTGCATACTTTTGATAGACCAACAATGAGATAAATTGGCAATAAATGAAAAAATGTGTGTTTCTTGAAATAAACTGGAAATACATGAAAAAAACATGTAAGAAACACGCTTTTTTCATGTATTTCCAATTTATCTCACTGTAGGTCTATCAAAAGTATGCAAAGTAAGTACTTGTATTCCACATCCAACGAGTGCCTACACTTGAAATTTGAGTAAACTTATAAGGAGATAAGTCAAAAATATAATTAAAAAAAAGTAGTTTTCTTCCTTTCCCTTTGAAAATTCACAAATCTTATTTTATTATTTTATTATTCTGCTTTGGAGGCCCATTTTAGACCTCAAATTTCCCCTAATGACATTTGGGACACATCAAGGCCACTACTAATTCTAAGTGATGCAATTCAATCTCTATAATGTTCCTGCTACATTTCAAGCAACAAAGTGTTCAGTAATATCTGAAAAGGTTTCTCTAGTCTTCTTAAATGATATCCTCATATACCATTCACAAAGCTTATGAAGCATTTGGATCTTGTATTAGCTACCTTTGCACAATAGTATTCAAAAGAATCCAAATGTGAATGTTCTAAGACTTCCTTGGAATTCTCCATAAAGGGTGCTCGTATTAATCCTGCAAAGATTCAAACCATTCAAGAGTGGCTATTGGCTGTGACCCTCAAGAAGCTTTGAGGAATTTAGCACTTGGCAGGGCTCTACAACAATTTTGTAGGAATATTCTTTGCTATCGTTTGTCCTCTTACTGACTTAACAAAGAAGGACACATTTCACTGGTTACTTAAGACACAACAAGCTTTTAACAGCCTAAAGGAATCTCTTGATTTGTCTTAAATGCTCACCACACCTAATCAACCAACCCTTCATCATTGAGTGTGATTCTTCTAGGTTTAGATTTCTTGTAGCACTTTCACAAAATGATAGACCCTTCACCTTTGAAAGTAGGAAGTTGAATGACAATGAAGAGCACATGTACACATACAATAAATAAATGTTACCCATACTTCAGGTAGTGGCCAAGTGGCACCAACTCCTCAATAATAAGTTCTTTATTAACATTGACCATCTCAATGTGACACACTTACTCACAAAATCCTATGACCTTGAGATCATCTATGAAAATGGTAAAGAGAATATTAAAGCACATGCTTTATCTCAAAGGGATGCACCAACAACATTCATCTCAATCAACCAACCTACTTGGGAACAAGAGCTCCTCACCAAATAATAATGGATCCTACCATAGTGAAACTTCAACAAGATTAGTTCAAGCAAAGGTAGTTAGTAAGTGCTTGGATGGGTATCTTCTGATGTACCTGGAAGATAAACAAACTAAATGGCTGAAGTGGCGGCATTGGTATAATACTGGATATCACTTTGCAGCCAAAATGACCTCCTTTAAAGCATTATATCGCTATGTAGTCCCATCCCTTGGACTAGATCATCCAAAAAGTTCAAAGTCCTTGCAGCAGCTGACACTAGCATCCTAAAGAACAACCTTTCTACATCAGCAAACAAGTTGGCCAACACTGTTCATAGAGACACTGAGATTGGAGATATGGTTTTTGTCCTATTGCATCCCTACAAGCAGACAAGTCTCTGAGAACAAGTTAAGGACAACCTTCAACAAGGTTTATGGCCCCTACAGAATGAGAGCAAAAGTAGGTGATGTGGCTGATGCCTTGGACATTTCCAACAAAAGAAGACTCCATGAACTATTTAGAGAAAAAAAAAAGAGGCAGCCAGGTGGTTACTCAAACATAGGTCCCTCCCACAAATGAAGAGAATGAGCTCATATTGGAACCAAAGGACATCTTGAAGGTGAATGTGAAGAATCTCTACAGAAGTCAATAAAGCGAGCCACCTGGGAGGCAAAAGCATTTCTATAGAAATACTCAAGTTTGCAAATGTTGAGTACCTACTTTCAACTCCATCTCAATGGGTACAAAAGCTCCTCGCCGACTACATAATGAATCCAACTATAGTTCAACTTCAATAAGACACTATTGATGACAAACAAAGGTAGTTAATAAGTGCATGGAGAAGTATCTTCAAATGTACCCAAAGGATAAGCAAAGTATATGGATGAGGTGATTGCATTGATATAATACTACATATCACGTTGCCACCAAAATGACCTCCTTTAAAGCATTATATGGCTACAAACCCCCATAAGCTAGACAGGGACATCCAAAATGTTAAGTCCCTGCAGCAATTAACACACTGCAAGAAATGCAGAATATCTTCAGCATCCCAAAATAACGTCTTATCTATGGAAGCAAAGATGAAAAGTGAGCTAAATAACACCATTCAAAAAGAAACATAGATATTGAAAATATGGTCTTTGTCGAGTAGCAGCACTGCAAACAGACAACTCCCTGACAACAAGGTAAGGACAACCTTCAACAAGTTTTATGACCCCTACAAAGCACGAATTTTAAAAGTGGATGATTTGGCTTATGGAGGTGAATGTGAAGAATCTCTGCAAAAGTCAAATAGAGTAAGAGATCAAATGGAAGGGTCCCCAGAAGAGGAAGCCACCTGGAAGGACAAAGCATTTCTGCAGAAAAACTCAAATTTGCAAATGTACTAGGATAACCCACCCCTCTTCAAATGTAGCCATCCGCTAAAAAGGCACCTTTCTCTTTTCATGCTTTAGACATACCAATGACTTTATGATAAATCGTTGAATAGTACTTTCTAGAATAAAACAGCTTGATTTTCAAGTCTGTTACATGGATTTTCTCATGCCTTTGGCTCTTTGTTACTGTTATTCTTAGCATTCTATTTCAGTTACCTCGATAGTTGCAATAGTAGTTCCATTTAGGGTACAGAAAACTGTTGATGTTTGTAGCATTGAACAGGTACTTCCACATTGGTTTTGTGTTTAACATGTGGAAGTCGTCCTTAATACCTCTCAATACTTAAGAAATTCACTTTAAACGCAGCTAAGGTGAGAGGAGGAGACACACACAAAGTGAGATAGTGAGATCTCATTCATTGGGTGGAGAAGGACTTTCATAAGTGTGTAGGGGCAAGGTCCGAGGAAGGGAGCAAGGAGCAGCAAAGGAAGTAGCGGCCAGCAAGATTGAAAGACAAATCTCGAGGTGTGATAGGCTATTCTTGATGCTTTGTATTTTTCCTCGGGTGAGCAATTACCCCAAGACGGGAGCCCAGATTTAATTTTAATAAAATCATCACAGTACTGGTTTTCCCTTGAGGGTTTTTCTAGGGGTGTTTACCCAGAAATTATGTCTGCAAATGTATTTGATTTCTTCTTTTGCTTCCGCTGATTTATTTCTGTAAATAGTTAAAAGTCAGCTGTATTTTTTATTCAGTAAATCTGCATAATAAGTTTATTACAGCAAGGTATCTGCAAGGAAATAAATTGTCGGGCGCTAGGTTGCTGAAATTTAACATGGTATCAGAGCCAAGACTCTGAAAAGGAAACCAGGTTGCACAGATCGTAATTTTGCAGCCGCGAAAATTTTATTTTAATTTTTGCAGGTTGCAAGAAGAAAAAATAAAAGAAACAACAGACGTACAAGTCATATGGACTGCAAAGCCGGCATACAGTCGTATGGCCGAGTGGGCAGGAGCTGCAGAGGAGACAACTTCATGCTATGAGCAGAGGAGGTCTCGACTGCAAAGGGATCGCAGGCGGCAGAGAGACGATCGAGGGAGCAGTTGCTGAAGAGGATCGAGTTGTAGCCGAGTAGGAGGATCGGGAGCTGGGAGAAAAGGTTGGGCGCAGCAACAGCCGCGGGTTGCAGGGTCGTCGCAGCAGCAGCCGCAGGGCGAGGGACAATCGTCGTAGCAGCGGCTAGGGCTTGGCCGCAAGGCACCACAACCGCCAGGGAGCAGACCACAGGGCAGCCACAGAGACCATCAGGCAGCCGCAAGAGACTAGGGCAAACCGCAGAGGGCACGGGCAGCAGGCAACTGGTAGCAGGGTCTAGGCTACGGGCAGCAAGTCCAGGCAGCAGGTAGCAGAGTTCGGGCAGCGGGGAGCAGAGTCCAAACAGCAGGCAGCAGATCCGGGCAACAGAAAATTTAGGTGTTGCGTGGCTTGGTGCAGTGGCAGAATTCCGGACAGAGATTCAGGCAACCAGCAAAGGAGATCTCAGATTGGTGAAGAAGGACCTTCACCAAGAGATCTAGGCCACATACACAAGAGAGCACATAGGAGCAAAGAAGGACTTTTGCTCATGTGCTTGGGTCATCCACTTAGGAGCAATGGACTTCTGCTCAAGTGCTTGAGTCACGAAGGACTGTGACTCAAGGGGATATCGAATGGGTGAAGAAGAACCTTCATCTAGAGATCATCTCAATCGATAATATATCTATTGGAGTCAGTGACTCATAGATAAAGCAAAGGACTCTTTACTCAAGGAGATCTTAGCAAGGGGTGAAGAAGGACTTTTACCTAGAGATCTATTCAGACCAAAGGAGAAGAGAAGTAGGCAGGGAAGCAACAAACAAATATGGTAACAAGGACAGATCTGGGCAGATCTGAATAACAAATATGAGCCACAGAAGCCGCAAGTTGCTGCAGGAGGTGGTTGTATTCCTTCTTTTCTCAATTGACAAAAAACATGACAGGGACACATGAGTTGTTCACCAATTGGCTAGAAATGGACTCGGATTTGCAGGTGGAGCTTGGCACCAATGCCAAGTGTGGTGTAAAGGGAGTCGAAGCAGTCAAGTTCCAGTTGAAGTCGGGAGGTTCTCTGGAAGTGGCAAATGTGTTGTATGTCCCAGAGCTGAAGATAAATTTGCTCTCAATCCCAACTCTGAAGGACAAGGAGTTTGCAAGCTTGTTCCAGAACGGACAAGTACTCATACATTCAAAGGGAGCTATCCCTAACACAGCAGTGAGCATTGGTGTCAGAGAGGGCAAGGTATACAGGTTGTAGGGCAAGCTTGTAAGTGGATCTGAGGGGATCTTGGATCATGGATCGATGTCAATGGAAAAGGACGAGGAGCGAGAGGCTCCGAAGAGTGAGCAGAATTCACAGACTTCCAATGTGAGAAATCAACCTTCAGATGGGAAGAGGGAGTTAGCCCCTTCTAGCACGGTCAGGAAACCCAGTTGGTATGAGGTGACATTGATGAATGCTCACGAGCAAGTTGAGGCTCCTAGGAGCACATTCAGAGTGGTCAGGAAACCCAGTTGGTATGAGATGACATTGATGAATGCTCACGAGCAAGTTGAGGCTCCTAGGAGCACATTGAGAGAGAGCAGGCCTTCGACGAAGTTTCCAAACTTCAAGGCACTGATATGTTTGTTGGGTCTCTATTTTGTCATATTTTTTGTCATTTAAACCATTCTTTTCACCGCATCATTTCACACATTTACCACCATTTCCACCATATTTCTTCATAAAAATGCCATGATACACTTCCATATGCTAAAGTGGTTTATTAACATTTATTTTTTTTATTTTTAATAAATTAAGAAGAATTATGTTTGGTTTTACTAATGATGGTTTACATAGAAATTTCTTGCGGTCAAAGAGCAAATTCCCATAATGACTTCCAAGATTGACATATCTACGCAAATTCAAGTGAAATTTTGGAACATGGGATTTGTTGACATATCTACGCAAATTCAAGTGAAATTTTGGAACATGGGATTTGTTCCTAGACCCATTGACATTGTTTTATGTTATAATTTGTACCCAGCTCCAGCGTGGCCACCTCCAGCCCATGATTAACATTTCAATGAAAATTGGAAGCATCCAACCACAAATCGATCTTTACATGTAAATTTTGGATTGATGAGGATGAATCAAGGGATTCCGCGACATGGGTTTTGTGTAGAATGAGCCCAATTAGGTAAATCAAACGCAAATTCCCCAGAAAATGCATGGCATGGACTATACGAGTGTTTCGTCAAAGCGGATTCTCCCAGGTTTCTTGTTGCGACCATTTCTAGTCAAATGGAACCAACCAGCTAAAGATGGGATTAGAAGCTGGAGGAGGTTGGGTCAATTTTATCACGCAAAAAATCAAGGGAACAGCAAAGGAAAATCATGGATCTCCTATCCCTAATGCTCAATACAAGATCTAACCACAATATTTGCACATATCTAGGAACAGAATGTTATTTTGAGCATACTCGACTTTGCCTATGGAATAATCTATAAAAACAAGTTTAGACAATGTAAGAGGGGGATGAAATCAATATTACTCCCTGAGAGAGTTATTTTGTAACCTATAACTTTTACAACTTCTAAATACAAAGAAGTTTTATGATCCATTGATGGTGTTAGTGATTTCTCAATCTTCTAAGTTTACTCAGCAACATATCCCAGGAGGGCCCCCTGGTATGTGAAGTACCTTTGTTTTAGATATTTATAGTAGAATTGGTTTATTTTGCAATTTCCTTTCTTTTCTACAATTCCTGTAATCAAAGATAGATTCCTGTGATTCTTGTACGCACAGGTAATTCCTGTAATTTTCCGAAATTACAGGAAATTTTGTATTCACGGGTAATTTTCCGAAATTACAGGAAACTCTGCAATTCTTGTAATTGCATGTAATTCTTGAAATTTGACAGTTAAGTTTGCAAGTAGGTTATCACAGTGAATGAATTTTAATTGAAGTCATCTTTCACAAGCAAGGTTCTTTATCCAATGTGGTCTTGGCAAATTATCAGAATATTATCATTAAAGAACATTCAATTCCTATTATTGAACAAACTTTACGATCTAAGTTACCAAAAATATAATTGGCTTTTCAAGAAGTACCTTCCTCGCTAAGAGGGAGTGTTGATGTTTGTAGCATCGGACAGGGACTTCCACATTGGTTTTGTGTCTAACATGTGGAAGTCGTCCTTAATACGTCTCAAGACTTGGGAAATTCACTTTATTAAAGTAATCATTAAAATGAATGCATTTTCATAATTAATTGAGTTTAATTTAATGAAATGTCTAATTTTTTGGCATTAGTGTATTAAATTAAATCCTAGACATTGATCTAAAGTGTTGGTGAGATCTAATCTTAACCATTGATCACTTCGGAGATCTAGGGTTTTGGATTTAGGGTAAACTCAACAATATAAAAGACAGCTAAGGTGAGAGGAGGAGACGCACACAGAGTGAGATAGTGAAATCTCCTTGATTGGGTGGAGAAGGAGTTTCATCCAAGTGTGCAGAGGCAAGGTCCGAGGAAGGGAGCAAGGGGCAGCAAAGGAAGTAGCGGCCAACAAAATCGAAGGACAGATCTTGAGATGTGATAGGCTATTCTTGTTGTTTTGTATTTTTCCTAGGGTGCGCATTATCCCAAGACGAGAGCTCAAATTTTATCTTAATAAAATCATCACAGTATTGGTTTTCCCTTGGGAGTTTTTCCAAGGGTATTTAACCAGAAATTACGTTGCAAATGTGTTTGGTTTCATGTTTTGCTTCTGCTAATTTATCTTTGTAAATCGTTAAAACTCAGTCGTGTTTTTTATTCAGTAAATCTGCGTAATAAGTTTATTACAGCAAGGTATTTGCCAGGAAATAAATTGTTGGGTGTCGAGTTGCTTAAATTTAACAAAAACTGCATAAAAGAGCAAAACTTCGTCATCCAAGTGTTTTTGTTCAGCTAGGCATATAGTTTTTAGTATGGCAAGAGTAGCAATGAATAAAAAAACATTTTTCTTTAAACGACCAAGCTCATAAATAAATTTACAGCTTCAAATTTGCTCTCTTTTTATTAATCTTCTCCATTCCACATCATGTCAACTTCAAACCATCCTCTCAATCCCTTATGGAAATATTTTGAAAGGGTAAAGGGACCCTAAGGTGGAGGGGGGGCAGTAAAAATCTAGTGCACATTTTGTCCTACACATTGGAAATGCAATTATATAAGGGTTCAAGGATTTTACGCATGTTTCACTTGTTAACTTTTGGGGTTACTCCGAAAGTGTTTACACCATGCTTGGGGTGCTTCATGAGATTTGTGGTAGATGGTGTATGTTCAGCCCCTAGATGGTCCAACATGGATTGGCACATGAAAGATGGTCCTTGATGGATTTGCACAGTTGAAATAGCTTGCTCAATGGATGCTTGACCTCAAATGGTTGTTGGCTTAGTGTCCTTCCCTTAGGCATTGGATTTATCTCGCTAATTTGGTGGACGCCTTCATTGGGGCCCCATGAGGGATCCACTAACTTGGAGAGTTCCCTACATGGGATGAGGAGCATTGTGGAGCTTGGAGGGCATCAAGCCCTAGTTGGCATGTGACGGGTTGGATTCCTATTTGGAGGGTTTGAGATGGCTCGAGGATGCCTGGGCCTTCGACAATATTCTTCCAGGGACCACTACCTTACCTTGGAGGGATGTGGACTTGCCTTGCATAACTACCTTACCTTGGAGCCATTATTGTGCACGACAACACTTTGGCGTGACATATGTACTTTAAAGTGTAGCATCTCACCTGTGTTGAACTATGAGGGTTCATTATAGGTTGCTTGTAAGAGCAAACGCCCACATTGTATTGTTGGCCTCCCTTACCTCATATATAAATAAAAAAAGGAGAGAGTCTTTCCATTCATATATGTTCATTCACTCACTTGTATTCACTCTTGTGATGAGATGTGACCAAAAGAAAAGTGCACACTAACCTCTCTCTCTCTCTCTCTCATCACTAGGGTTTCTTGGTCTTCTTAGAGTATCTTGGAACATCTTGGAAGTTTGGGGTTAGGGTTTATCCCTTGGTGATTGGAGATTAAGGCTTTGCAATAAAACCCTCGGATGGAATTGCAAAGAAGAGGAAGAGAGGACACCTTGCCTTCGAGGACGGGTTAGAGTGATTCTTGCATATTGGATCTTCTTGGTTGCTAAGGTTTTGTTGATTTACCTCAATTTGGGTTTGGAGAGCTAAGAAAATTTGTACTAGTCTTGAGAGAAGGCTATGGTATGTACATGTGCTTCATCCTGAACATATTAATGAATTTTCCAACTGTCCAAAACCTATGCAATTTCCAAATTTGGTTTTCAGCTATATATGTTCTTTATGCATTGTTATTTACAGCCATATATGTCTTGCTGATTTGACATAAGTGAAAGGACAATTGTTAAGTGATTTGACATCCACGTGAAGAATATAAGGGGTTGATTTCACTGCTGTAATACTGTTGTTGTACTGCTGTTATTACTGCTGTAAAAGAGTACATTCAGATCTGGTTATTGGCTGATAAGTCGCCCTAAAAGAGTTGAAACTTATCCCTTTGGTTTGATAACTTTTCCCCTTGAATTGCCAGGAAGTTTGGATTGTTTGGAAGTGAAACATTGTATTCTTTCCGTTGTTGTTTTGTACCTTGTTTTACAGAAGCCCGAAGGCAGATAATTCACAGGGCTAAGATCGGAGAAACCTTCTAGGTTGAAAGTGAAATTTATGTTTTACATTGAATTTGAATTTGAATTCCAAGAAATTTCCACATGAGATAGCATTGTTGGACCTTGCAAAGGGCCAAATGATAAATTGGCAAAAACGAAAAAGGAGCAACAAGAGGTTAAGGTTTAGCACCTCTCAAGATTTGTTCAAGCCATGCTAATAGCTCATGCAATAATGGGGACTTTGATCCACTCAATGTCAATGATTTTGTTGAGGAATATGTTAAATTTATAGCAGCTGCAAGAGCCATTCTCCGGGTGGATAGCAAAGACCCTAGCCGAGATCTAGGGCCCCCAAGTGCACCCCTGGGGTTTCTTGGTCTAGGACCAAACAGTCAGTGCCATGGCAAAAGACCCTTGTAAGGGCCCCCAGTGTATGACTGGGGTTCTTGGTCTTGGACCAAGCAGTTAAAGCCCCTAGATATGTCTAGGGCCCCTGGAAATGTCCAAGGTACCCATGCCTGGGGCATGGGTTGATCCTTGGTCTTGTACCTTGGTGGATAAGACCCCTGAGAGGGCCCCCAGTAGATGACTGGGATTCTTGGTCTGGGACCAAGCAGCAAAAGACCCTTGTAAGGGCCCCCAATATATGACTGGGGTTCTTGGTCTTGGACCAAGCAGTTAAAGCCCCTAGATATGTCTAAGCCCGTTGGAAATGTCCAGGGTACCCATGCCTGGGGCATGGGTTGATCCTTGGTCTTGGACCTTGGTGGATAAGACCCCAGAAAAGTTCTGGGTAAAAAAAGATCCTCGATCAGGTATTTTGTTGGTGTATGACCCTCCTTGAAGGAGGACATGACCACATGAGGGATGTATCCCATATGCAATGATGATAAAGTTAATAAGGTCACCTTGAACATGAATGAACACGTATTGCCACCTTGTAAACCCCTCCTAAACCCTCCCTTACCCTTGCTTGTGTTGGTTTGGGGTTTTCTGTTGTTTTTGTCTTAAGGGTTAAATAAAGTTTAAATTAAAATGTTAATTATACCATGTTTAAATTATTTAATTTAAACATGATATTTTTAATAATAATTATTTTAATTTAATTGTACCCTAGCCTAAACTATAAATTAAACCCCCCTTTACCCTTCTTAACACACCTTATTCTTGTTATGCTCTTGAGCTCCTAAGTTGAGCGGATCCTTTCTCCTTGCTACGGCCTTTCCTTTACACTTGTTGTTGGAGTTTTCTGAGGTTGTTGCGGCCCCCCTTTGAGGTTTGTTGTGGTGTGGTACAGCTCCTTTTCTTTGCTACTGAGGGTGACTGTTGGAGCGGCCCTTCTCCTTGCTGCTGAGGGTGACTGTTGGAGCGGCCCTTCTCCTTACTGTTGTAGGGTGATTGTTGGAGCGGCCCTTCTCCTTGCTGTTGGGGGTGACTATAGGTGCGGCCCTCCTCTTTGCTGTTGTGGGGTGACTATAGGTGTGGCCCTCCTTTTTGTTGCTGTG
This sequence comes from Picea engelmannii, assembly GCA_009831015.1. Classification (NCBI taxonomy): domain Eukaryota; kingdom Viridiplantae; phylum Streptophyta; class Pinopsida; order Pinales; family Pinaceae; genus Picea; species Picea engelmannii. The sequence continues at coordinate 17,712 of ML793573.1, forward strand.
GGGTGACTGTAGGTGTGACCCTCCTTTCTTGTTGTGGTGTGGTTGTGTGTTGTGACCCTCCTTTCCTGCTATGGTGTGGTCGTACCTTTCTGTTCTATTCAAACCAAGACCTCTATCCTTGAGCCTTTAACCTTCCTTAAGCTGCTTTTGTGTGAGGGTTTATCCACAGATTTTCTGTGTGGGGGTTTGGGTGATTAAAGCCCTTTTGTTTGAGGGTTTGACTGTGTGAAGTCTTTTTGGTCCTATCTCCTTGGTGGCAAGAAAGTTCATTCATCTCTTGGCAAGAGATCCAACCTATATGGCGGATCTATGAGCAAGACTTTGTCTGAGCATAATTACAAATGGTTTTGCATCCCTAGTGTGTGGTTGTGACTTCTTCGGAGGTAAGACTTCAGGGCAAGCTAAGTTATCTATTATGTTTATCATTATCAGATCTGGATTTTGCTTTGAGTTGTTTTTGTTTGATCTATCTAGATTTATGTATCAGCATTGTATGTTATCAGATCTGGACTGTATATTGAGCTTGGTCCTTACTCTTTGTTTCTGTAGTTTGGTTTATAGCTCATGATCAGATTGTGTTTCTTTTGAGCTTAAGATTTGTAGATCTGCATAAGATCTTTCTAGCATTACAGAGCATAACTAATGTTCATTCTAGATCTACTCCTTATATAAAATAACTAAACTATTTTAGATCTGAGTACTGCTCAAGTAGCATAGTTTTGTTTTCTGAACATAAGATCTAGGTGTTATTCTCACTGAAATTTAAAAGACACTTCTATTCTGCTTTACTGTTCTAATTCTAACATGGTTTCAGAGCTTAGGGCATGAAAAGAGCTCAAGATTTGCAGACTTGAGCCTGCGAAGATCCTCTTCTTAAAGTTTGTTTTGCAGATCAGAAGTAAGGAATGGCTTCCTTTGTAGATTTGAGAAGGAAACAGGTTTTCAATTTTGGTTAAGCTACAAAGTGAGCAAATACCTTCACTCTCCTTAGCAGTCCTGAAACCTCTTGTGAAAAGGTAATTGTTTATTGCTCATTTATGCTTTGGAAAGGAACTTGAATTATCATTCTAACTATTAGAAAATGACTAGAACAGATTGAACATAAGAAAGTTCAATCTCTCCAATTTTAATTGTGCATTGTTAGTTAAGGCCCAGGAATGATACCTGACAGCCTTTTTCTATGTGCTACGCTGCAAGCATCAGAATTGGTTTAGAGACCGCTTCTAGCATATATCTTTGTCAACAGAAAGGTACTCCTTGGGAACTGTTTCTGCTTATTTAAATCTTTGCGACACTAACAGACTTGGAAAGTTTTGGAGGTTGTTAACTCTGTTTCTATTTTGGCAAGTAAGATCTGAATGACTGTGGAAAGCTCTACTTGAGTCGAGTTCTCTAGTTTGGTCTCTGTTTTAACAAAGCATGTTCACCACACCATGTTTCTCTCTGCTGGAACTACCCCTATGACAAGAAGATAGTCATTATTTTTTTTTTTTTGATTGACATGAAAGATCTTCTTGTTTATTGTCTTGTTCACTTGTGAGATGCAAGTTTGGGTGCCAAAGAATACCTGTTTTGGATCTTTGGTGGAGTGACCAATGCGAGTTGGGAGAGTTTCCTTGTTAGGAAAATCTAGAGGCTAGGGTCCATTATCTCTGGAAGGGACTCTTAGTAAATCTTCTAGTTTACCCTTGATCATCCTTTGATTTCCAAGACTTTTCTTCTCTACTGTTTGACTGAAAATTAAATGATAAACTCAGTTGAGAGAGGGTAAGAGTTAGTCAAAGGTCTGATACAAAATGCTTGGAAATGTAACCATCATCTTAAGATGATAAGTGATAGGTTTAAGGCTTTTATAATATCATTGCTACTAATGATTGGTAAGTGCTCAGCTTTCATTTAATAAGCTTTTGGTAATGGCTTTAACAGAACTATTGATAAAGGAATTTTAAACTGTGTATCATTAATAAATGACAGCACCTTATGCACTTAATGGTCATCCATATGCTTTGTACTACAAAGAGCACATGAGCCTTAAAGTTAACCACAATACATGAGTGATGGAAACTTGGAAACAACATTGGTACTTAGCTTTGACGAAAAACATGGATGGGCTGACTCTTGACAATGCAGTGTTTGACGTATTGTTTGTTTATGGATCAATATACACAGGACAGTAGGATATTCTCTTAAGGATATTGAATTTACTTGAACTAACAAATTTATTTCTGCATACATAGAAGAAGTGCTAAATAATTTGAGTTGCTAGCATGATGCAAAGTTCATGCATATCTTAAGCCTAAGCAAGTTTCATGGATACTTCATTTACAAATGACATCAAGATAGATATGTTTACCTTCTTGTCATCTTTATGTATCCATGTCTCATTTGATTACTGTCAGAATCTCATGTGTATTTTTTATGACCAAGAAAGTTGTGATCTCAGCACCTACTTATTTTTGATGTGAGCTAAGTCTTTCTCCCTGGTTGGAACCTTAGTTGTCTGCTGGTCTTTTATCTCTGATATGAAAGACAACTTATAACCCTGGGTTATTTCCTTGATTAAAGAGTCCAACAAATTATTCTGGTAGTTGGGGTATTCTTTCGTTTTGAGAACCCTATCCCTTTTCATTGAAATTGAGCCATTGGCACAGGAGCTCTGAAGTCTGACTCAGCTTTACATATTGAACTTGGTACTGACACCAAGAACATCTTGAAACGATATGAACACCAGAACAAAGTCAAAAGTTTGTATAGGTTCAAAGGGAGCCAATTTGCATATGACAGAAAGGCAGACATGTTATGAGGCTCAGAGGGAGCAGTCCTTGTATATGAATTAGTCCTTGACCTTCAACAGAACTGGCAACTTGGTAGAATCCAGGGACACTTTTAGTTTCTTTAAAAGGAAACCAGTCTGGTGCCGAGAAATACTAAAGGAAGCAAAAAAACTTTCAAGCACCTAAGGGCACTTTCAAAGAAAGCAGAAACCAGATAAGTACTCTGGCCCTATAGATAAATTGAATCTTGTGATTGATTCAGAACCTTCCACATTTGAAATGTGGGAAGATGTTGTGATAGAAAAGAATGATGTATGGTCTGTACTTTCAAAGATCTTGTAACAAATCAGTGGAAACCTCCATTGGCCTTATAAAATAAAGCCTACAACAGATGGTTGTGTGGAGGGTATATTTGTGACTCGTGAAAGAAGGGATAATCTATGACAAGATCCTTATCTCCATCAGGATTTTTTTTGTCGCAATTTTCTGTTTTGGATACTTCATCTGATAGATGTTAAGATTTTCTTCTTAAACAGTGAAGCTAAACAAGAGGCTATCCATGGGAAAGAGTCCCATGAACTATAACAAGCTCTAAGAGCTCAGTAAGAGTATTGACCGAGTCTTGGGTTCATCCTTATATGAAGATTGTCCAAAATCTTCATCTGTTCCTTATAAGAAAGGAAATTTTATATATATAGCTCAAACTAAGAGGGAGCTCTTCAACAGAAGTTGGAATGTAAGACTTGGATCTTTTACATTACTTCCTGAGCTTGGAGTTTTGGCAGAAACCATGAGAGATATTTCTCTCACAAGGTAAATATGCAGTTGATGTTCTTCGCAGATTTGGCATGATGGACTGCAAGTCCATGAGCACACAAATAATCTCTAATCTAAAGAAACTACGAGATCAGGCCACAGGTTCAGATCTAGAAGATCCCACCTTATATCGACAAATCATTGGGTTCCTGATGTATCTCGTACATACGAGGCCAGACATCTGTTATGCTTAAAATGCTCTCAGCCAACTCATGTGTGAACTGAAACATTTACATATAGTTATTGTGAAGCATATTCTGAGATATGTTTCTAGTGGAGGTGTAATGCTCCATGGTTTTACAGATTCAGTCTGGATGGGTAATACAGTAAATTGGAAAAGCACTTCTGGATATTGCTTCAGGATTGAGTTCAAAAATGATTTCCTAATCCAACAGGAAACAGGGCTCCATAGCCCAAAGCACTGAAGAGTCAGAATACATTACTGCAAGTAGAAAAGCAGTTTGGCTTAGGAAGCTACTCTCCGACTCGTTCAGTTCAGATCTTGAACCCACAATCATTCACTGTGATAATCAGAGCTGTGTAAAACTCATCGAGAATTCAATGTTTCACGACAGATTCAAACACATTGAGATGAGATATTACTATGTCCTGGACATGGTTCAGAAGAACGTTCTCAGCATTCAGTATGTTCCGATAGCAGAACAGACAATAAATATTTTCACCAAGCCACTGTCCCTGACAAAGTTTGTATATTTTCGTGACAAGCTTGGTGTAGCTGAGAATGCCTCTCTTGCTGAGAGGGGGTGTTAAATTTATAGCAGCTGCAAGAGCCATTCTCCGGGAGGATAGCAAAGACCCTAGCCGAGATCTAGGGCCCCCAAGTGCACCCCTGGGGTTTCTTGGTCTGGGACCAAACAGTCAGTGCCATGGCAAAAGACCCTTGTAAGGGCCCCCAGTATATGACTGGGGTTCTTGGTCTTGAACCAAGCAGTTAAAGCCCCTAGATATGTCTAGGGCCCCTGGAAATGTCCAAGGTACCCATGCCTAGGGCATGGGTTGATCATTGGTCTTGTACCTTGGTGGATAAGACCCCTGAGAGGGCCCCCAGTAGATGACTGGGATTCTTGGTCTGGGACCAAACAGCAAAAGACCCTTGTAAGGGCCCCCAGTATATGACTGGGGTTCTTGGTCTTGGACCAAGCAGTTAAAGCCCCTAGATATGTCTAGGGCCCCTGGAAATGTCCAAGGTACCCATGCCTAGGGCATGGGTTGATCCTTGGTCTTGTACCTTGGTGGATAAGACCCCTGAGAGGGCCCCCAGTAGATGACTGGGATTCTTGGTCTGGGACCAAACAGCAAAAGACCCTTGTAAGGGCCCCCAGTATATGACTGGGGTTCTTGGTCTTGGACCAAGCAGTT
>ML793573.1:22781-42787 GCA_009831015.1 Picea engelmannii
TGGTCGCGTTGGCTGGGGCCGTGGATGTTTCCCCGTAGGGGTTTTACCACGTGAAAACATCGGTGTGTTGATCTTTGATCTGGTTATGTGAGTGGTTACTAAAGGTGTTCGTCCTCTGTTGGAATACCTGTGTTGTCGAACAGGAACAAGAGAGGTGCTTGCCTCCATGTAATGTTCCTAACTCAACTAGTCTAGGAAACACTACTAAGTTGTCAATTCCACTGTCTGATCTGATACTTTGGGGGTTTATGGATGAGTTTGAGTTAATGTTTTAACATGCTTGGTGATTTCCGCATGTGTGTTTCATTCAATTAATGTTTGGGAAGAATATATGATGCATAAAGAATAAGGAACAAGCACCATCTCATTCATATGTATTATGAGGGAAAATAGCAGGAAATACAATAATATGTTGAAAGCATATGAAATTGTCATCTAGATCTCGTGGATCGTCACTAGAATACAAAAAACTAATATAAAATACTCGTGATCAGATGATGAAGGAAGATCTGCGCATGCACGGATAGATCGGCAAAAAGATGCAGTTCTGAAAACTCGCGGCAACTGCTGCAACTCTGGAAAACGCGCCCTAATGGCTATACTCGTCAAAATCGCCTGGAAATTGTCCCAAAAGGAGCACCCTGGCCTCTAGGATACTATTGATGATTGACGGACTAAAGATCGGATGCCATAAGCTTTGGATGTCATTTCCTGGGGGGTTGTGCACCTCCTGGGCTCAATGAGTGCACCCTAATGATTCCACCGACGAAATCTGTTGCTATATGGATCGAAATGTGTGCCCTGGCCAATGTTGAACTAGGTCAGGAGGGTTTCCTCGAATCTGATCTGGAACTCCCTCTGGAACCCTAAATGCCCCTCCTCAAGAGTTGCGCACTATCTGGTTGTTTGATGCGCTTTGAGAGATTCCACCATCAGAATCTGATGATTGGTGGCTCAAAAGATGTGCCATGGCAAGTGGTCAACTGGGTCGGAAGGAATCTACAAGATAATCTATGGCCTCATGCAGCTACACCAAACCCTCTCTAACCCTTGTGCCCTCACTGGTTGAGCTGTGCAAACACTGCAAACTGGATACTCCTGAATAGCATGGTGAAATACCTAGATGGTATCTCTAATAGGCCAGGATGTGTCTCTCAACATTGAAACCAATCAATGGTGGTGGTTTCCTCCAGAAATCCACAAAACAACAGAAGGTCAATTCTCCTCCATCTCCAGAAACTCTCTCAACATCAAATCATAACATAATTATGAATTAGGTTGCTTTACCCTTCCTTTATAGCTTCCCGAAACCCTAATTTGTTGTTGACCTTTTCCCTCCAATTGACTTTTACTTTATTTTATTATTCCTTGATTAAATCACTTAATTAATTAATTTATTAACCATTTTACCTCTAAAAAGTTATTTATCCATCCTTATGGCTTCTCCAACCACTAAAAGTCACTTCTCATCATCTTATCTTGTAATTCTCTGTAATACCCATATTTCCCCTAGCTTGTAAATATAACTATAACTGGAAAAGAAACTATGGCAGGCCAAACATGTGTGAACGTTTGATTTGATGAACCTTTGTATAAAAGGGTCACTGTATGAATTTTCTGTTATTAATAGAAATTGGATATGTGATTGCACAACCGCTGAAAGGGGGGAGTTTGCCAAGATAGACCATGGATGCTATGAGAGAGATGGTGAGGGAAACCAAGAATGGTTGAGATGACCCTCACCAAACCAGTACCTACTGGGTGTAATTGCTCAATAGTCCTCTAACCCAGAAATGAATTACCAGTCACGCTGGTAGTTGGAAGGCCATCCTCAAGAGTTAATGAGGAGATGGGGCAGGGTACCCATCTGTAAGGCTTCCAGGCCTGACCATGAGTTGGGGATTTAGACGCAACCTTGCTGAGGAAGGTAAGAAAGGAAATGATTCGGGGGACAGAGACATATCTGCAAGAAGCAGAGTAGAGAAAACAATCTCCAGAAGAGAAGAGAGTATGTTTTTTTTTTACTTTGGAGTTGAGAGAAAAGTTGAGAAGCAAGCTCGTTTTTTGTTGTAAGAATCCATGGGCAGGATCTTGCTGCAAGATGATAAACGAGGCTAACGAGTGACTGAGGAAGTGCTCGCGCGGACCTCCTTGCTTGGTGTAGAGGAATCTGGTTGCCAAGATCATGTAGGAGGAGGAGAGTAACCTCCATCCCTGATTGTCATGGAGAAAGGAGAAAGAATCTCTCTCAAAGCATCATGGTCTAGCTCGGGGGTGGCCAACGGTAAATTCGGCAGGAGTGGTCGTGCCTATGGTTGGGTGGAAACAGGCACCCCTTTCAACAGTTGCTTCACATTTTCCAGTTCTGATAAGTAATTTCATACTCTATGTAATATATTGGATGTGATGATTGAATGTATGTATTTATGGTTAAGTCTTGTAGTGTTTGAATAGTTATTAGAAATGCTCAGTTTGCTTCTGTAAATTGCTATGTTTACATGGTTTTCGATTTACCTCAGTTAACCGCTAGAGAGTTATGGGATGTGAATCTACAGGAGAGTCGGGGTAGGATTGACTGAAACGTTTAAGTCCTGCCAACCTTTTGAGTTTACCTTAGCAGGAATGTCAAGTTCAACTCTGTGGGAGAAGGGCGTTCCTTCATACCCTCCACCCATGTGACCGAGGGCTCATACCCATGGCCTTAATCAAGTCTCGATTAAGAGTTGAGTGTAGCCTGGAATCCAAACATGATCCCATATGACCCAAGGTTGGAAACCCCTCGCTAAGCCCGAAAGGAGTGAAGCTACTTTGGCTTCGAGACTTCGGGACTTATGATTCCACAACCCTCGAAAAAATTCAAAGGCCGAAGTCGCGAATTGATGAGGGTCGTAGATCTGGAGATCCAGTGGAGATCTCTCTTAGCCGTTATATCGGACTTAGGAAGGGTAGCGTCAAGTACTTCGGTGAAGTTCCACTTCGGGAGAATAGGAGTGGTCTAGCGTCGAAACTCCCGAATGCCGGAGTCGCGAAGTTACTCTTAATCGTTGAGAATAGAGGGACGTGTGTCCACAGATCAACGACTATATGGGAGTTCGGGTATTCGGTGGTATCAATGTGAAGATATAGGGACGTAGAACATTGAACGCCAAACATCAACGCTCATTGTAGAATGTCGAATGTCGAATTTACGAAGGGACGTAGATCGTCGATCCTCTGATCCTTCAAGATCTCTCTCAGTCGTCGATCTAAGGACTCCATTGAGAACCCCTCTTAACTGCCCAACTGATCCATATTTTATGAGCAGAACGAAATGACTACAGATTATTAACAGGTGCTTAACACAAAATAACAGAGATACAGTCAAACTGGTTTTCTATAAAATAAGGAAATAAGTTGAAACTGTAAAATGCAGCGGAAACAAGCTTGTCGGAATGGTGGTGGCTTATCTCTGAGAAGAGATGTGACGGCTGCACTCATTCGCAAGAAGATGATTACCATGAGGCTTTGAAGGCATTTTTACAATAAACAGGAATGCCAAAAACCCTATACATCCAAAAAGTCATGTGGGCCTCGTTTGTGTAAGTTAGTACATCAACTTCTCGGGGTTGTAACTTTTGCATACAATCTTTGTTTTAGGCGTATGATATCCCGTTGGAAAGGTATCGTCGAGGAGATTCATTTTGAGGGTAACATCGAAGAAATTTATTTATTTCTCCCCCTTTTTCCCAAAAAAACATCGTTTAGGGCCTCAAAATGGCTCTAGAAGTGAAAAACTGCTAAAAATAGTAAATTACCAAAATTGCCAAAAAACTGTTTTGAGCCAGTTGGAAAAGGTGGGTGGCCACCGATATCCACCTGGATCAATCCTCCCTCCTTAGGAAGCAATGGTTTCCATTGTGTTGAGTTCCCCCATCAGATGAGGAAATTTCTGTTGAATTTGGCCCCGGGTGAGCCACTTGCCTTGGTGCAGAAGTTGCCCTGCTTTGACGACTCGATAAAGATGGATCCTTTGTTGTCGAGTGCCATTGATCTGTGTGTCCACAATATGATCATTGGATGCATGTTGTATGCAGTCAGGGTTGAGCTAGTTGGTGTCAATTGTTCTGCTACTTCTGAGGTGTCCAATAATGGTGGGAAATAAGGGCGAAGGAGATCCACTTTGAACATTGGGTGCAGGCCAAGGAAAGGAGGAATGTTGAGCTCAAAAGCATTATCCCCCGCGGCCTTGGTAACGGTGTACAGTGCATAACGGAGTGGGCGAAGCTTTTGATGGGGTCCTGTAAGGTGTTCTTTCTGCAAGTCCAACCAAACTTTGTCGCCCACCTGAAACTTATGTGGCACCCGATGTTGATCATGGCGCTGCTTGTACTTGTCATTGGACTTCTGTAGGATATCCTGAACCTGTTGGCGGATGTGCTAGATCCGCTCAATGAACCAGGTGGCTTTGTCAGCTTCAGTTGGAGTAGTAGATGAGTCAGTTGAGGTGACCGCAAGGGGAAGTGCAACATCTATGGGACCCAATGGTTAGAATCCCAACCCCACCTGAAAGGGGTTATGGTCAGTTGAGCTATGCAGGGCTCGGTTGTAGCTATGTTGGACATAGGGAAGGCTCTCATCCCATGTGCGAGGGTGCTTTGAATTATACATGCGAAGGATATGCACAATCATTTGATTTACGACCTCGGTTTGGCCATCTGTCTAGGGGTGGAAGGCCGTGGATTTGGTGAGCTTAGTGTCCAGCAATGACCAGAGGCTCGACCAGAATGTGCTGAGAAATCAATTTTCCCGATCTGAGACAATGGTTTTTGGGATTCCAAATGTGCCCAGACTCGTTCAAAGAAGAGCTTGGCAATGGCCTCTGCTGTAAATTTTTTCTTGCAGGCAACCATAATCGCCATCTTAGAGAAGCGATCAACAACCAAAACAACGCAATGATTTCCCCACTTGGTGGAAGGGAGGCCCAACATGTAGTCCATTGAGATGGATTCCCATGGCCTAACATGAGTAGGAATAAGGGTGTACAGGCCTTGTTTCTTAGTGGTCGATTTGGCAATAACACAGGAAGTGTAGGACCTGATATACTTGTTGACCTCCTGTCGAAGTTTCGGCCAGTAGAAATGTTTTTGTAGCATCGCCACTGTCTTTTCGACGCCGAAGTGTCCTGCCACCCGACTGTAGTGGGCTTCCCAGATCAACTTCACTCGCTCGCTTGATGGAACACATATATGGCCCAGACGACACAACAACCCATCCTGAAGATAGAAATTATCGACAACTGTGTTTGCACCCAACATTTGGTAAGTGGTGGCGAAGTCAGGGTCTGTGTCATAGAGTTGGGGCCATCCAGAGGTCTCATGGCCGCAAGAGTCTAGCACCATGGTGAGTGTCGTGACTGGCAGTCTGTTGAGGCAATCAATGACGTGATTGGTGCTTCATGTTTTATACTTGATGTTGAGGTGGAATTGCTGCAAGTATGTGGACCACTTTTGATGGCAGTCATTCTGCAATTTTCCTTGTGTCTGCATGAACTGCAATGGCTTATGATCAGTGTGGATGAATGTCTCCTTCCCAAGAATGTAATGTCTCCACTGGTGGCAGGCTTGCACAATGGAGTACATTTCTTTGTCATAAGTAGGGTACTTACGGACAACATCTGATAGTGTCTCACTATGATAGGCCACGGGGTGGACATGCTGAGTGACAATGGCACCCACAACATAGTCTAGAGCATTTGTCTTGATCGCAAAGGGCTATTGCAGGTTTGGTAGTGAAAGTATCGAGACTGAGCACAAGCGCTACTTCAAATCATCGAATGCTTGTTGTTGGGACCAGCCCCACACAATTTTTTCCTTACCACCACCCCTAGTTATTTGGCTGAGGGCCCATGCAATATGGGAGAATCCCAACACGAACTTGTGGTAGAAATTGGCAAGGCCCAAGAAGATTTGAAGCTCAGTGAGTGTGGTTGGGGTTGGCTAGTCATGGATGACTTGGATCTTGGCTGGATCCACATGTACGCCATGTTGATCAATGATGTAGCCCAGGTAATGGACCATGTCCATGCCGAAGGAGCATTTTTCCAAGTTGGCGTATAGTTTGTGTTGTCGCAGGGTGTGCAAAACCTGCTGAATATGCAGCAAGTGTTCGACCCAGGTCTTGTTGTAAATGAGAATGTCATCCACATACACCACTACAAAAGTATTGGTGAATGGTCCCAAGATATCGTTCATCATCCTCATAAAAGTGGTTGAAGCATTTGTCAAACTAAAGGGCATGACCAACCATTAAAAAAGGCCTTCCTTTGACTTGAAGGCGATCTTCCATACATTTGTCTGTTCTATCGGGACCTGGTGGTAGCCAGAATTCAAATCAATCTTACTAAAGTATTTGGCTCCCGTGAGTTGATCAAGGAGGTTGTCGATTCAGGGAATCAGGTACTGGTTTCTGACTGTGATTTTATTTAGAGCCCGGTAATCAATGTAGAGTTGTCAGGTTCCATCTTTCTTTTGTACCGGCACGATTGGGCTCCCGCAAGGTGATGAGCTGGGATAGATGTGCCCCTTGTGGAGAAGCTCTTGGATCTGTCGCTTGATCTCCTCATTCTCTAACAGAGAGCGGCGATAGACTGGCCCATTGGGAAGTGGTGCATCGGGGGTCAGATTGATGGGGTGCTTGACCTGGTAGTGAAGAGGTACCCATGTAGGTGAGGATAAGATATATGAGTATTCTTCCATGACCTTATCTACTTGCTTCTACTGTGTGGAGAGGTCGGCCGCAGAGACCCTGGATGTGGTTGTGATCTTTTGCTTATTCTGAAAGTGAATCACGAAGAAGACAAACTTCCCCGTATGAGAGATGACCTTCCTGGATTGCTTAGCAGAGATCAAGGAAATAACACTAGGTGGGACTACCTCGGGTATCCTGTACAATTTCCTGTTCAAAGTAATAATAACACTACGAGGCCTAGACTCATACACAACATGACGTTTCCATAAATAAGGTTGGCCCAAAAGAACATCACAAACTTCAAGAGGAGCAACGTCACACGATACCTCGTCTTTGAAGGGCTTGATGTCGTACGACAATCGACACTATTGGCTGACGCGAAGATTGCTTCCTTGGCGGAGGCATCCAATGGTGTAGGGTTTTGGGTGCGGCGTTGTCGGCAGGGCCAACCACTTGACGACATCTACTGAGATGAGGTTCTTCTGGCTATCGCTATCAACGATGAAGTGCATCGAGGTGCCTTTTACCCACATCTGTCAATGGAAGAGGCGCTCTCCTTCTTCTAGCTCGTCTAGTTCACCAGGTTGGAGCTTGGTGGTAGGAACGGTGGCACTGGGTTCCGCATTAATGATCCATCTTCTCCTTTCTGGTTCTAGCTTAGAGTCAGAACCCGCATATGATTCAAAGGCTTTCACTTCACCAGCAACTACGTTGAGCGGTAGTCAACAGTGTTATGCCAAGGGCTCTTATGGAAGTCGCACCACTTCTCGGTATCTTTCTTTGTCTTTCTAGTGTCCTTCTTTGCTTGCATCTTGGACTGGTTGTTCTGATACTGTCCATCTTTTCTCTGTCCTTTGTTCTGTGGGTTGGGGCCGCCCTTTCCTGGATTTTGTTGTGAGGGGTTCCCAAGCCCAAATTGCCGCATCTTTTGTTTGAGCTTCCGCATGATTTTGACGGCATATCAGTAGGCCGCACCCAAGGATGAGATGTCCAGAAATTCCATTTTGGTCTGGATGTATCTATGCAGAGCACCATGATACTTGAGCACCAGATGTCGCTCTGAATCTTTGATACCCAGCTTGGTGCGCAAGGTATGGAATATATTTGTGAAATCTGGCACTGCTTGGTCTCTTTCTTGCTGCAGTGTGGTCCATTTGGTATACAAGTCGTCATAACTTCCGGCAGGGTAGTATTGTTCCTTAATAGCATCCCTGAAGGATTCCTAGGTGGTCGTGACTATAAATAATGAGGGTTCCTCTGTTTCCTTTTGCTCACAGAAAGTTTCCCACCAATCTTTGACATGGGGAACGACTTTAGGGAGCGCAAAAATAATATTTTCTCTATTTGAAAAGTTATGGACAGAAAAATACCCTTCTAGTATATTCAACCACTTGTCTACAACATTTGCATCTATTTGACCTTCAAATATAAGAATATCGAAGTTTATTTGTACCTTGAAGGGGGCAGTGCCTCCGCTCAAAGAAGATGTGTCACTTGTTGGTAGTCGTCGAAGGATTTGCGCGAAACTATCCATCATCTCGTTCCTTTGTTACATGAGGGATTCTTCAATCAACAGTTTGAAAGGATCTCCTATCCCGTCATCTTTCTTTTCTCCTACCATGAGAGGTCGCTTGGGCGTGCGAGAGGTTTTTTCCTCAAGAGAAACAAGCTCGAGACCCAGCTCTTTGTACTCTAACCTCGTTGGGGACATGCATTAAGACGACAAAGAGAAGACCGCTCTGATACCAGTGATCTGGATTTTATGAGCAGAACGAAATGACTACAGATTATTAACAGGTGTTTAACACAAAATAACAGAGATACGATAAAAATGGTTTTCTATTCAATAAGGAAATAAGCTGAAACTGTAAAATGCAGCAGAAACAAGCTTGATGGAATGACGACGACTTATCTCTAAGAAGAGATGTGACGGTTGTGCTCATACGCAAGAAGATGATTACCATGAGGCTCTGAAGACCTTATTACAATAAACAGGAATTCCAAAAACCATATACATCCAAAAACTTAACCCTAGGAGATGAAGCGCCAAAAGTCATGTGGGCCCCGTTTGGGTAAGTTAGTACATCACCTTCCCGGGGTCGTAACTTTTGCATACGATCTCCGTTTTAGGTGTATGACATCCAGTTGGAAATGTATCGTCGAGGAGATTCATTTGGGGTGCAATATCAAAAGAAGTCTCATATTGCTCCCCGTTTTCCCAAAAAACATCGGTTAGGGCCTCAAAACGGCTCTATAAGTGAAAAACTGTTAAAAATAGTAAATTACCAAAATTGTCAGAAAAGTGTTTTGAGCCAGTTGGAAAATGTGGGTGGCCACCGATATCCACCTGGATCACCAACCAACTGGGAATGCGTCATGGAGCGACACGTGGCCCCCACTTGTCCCCTATGAAAAGTCGCATGTTGGACTAGAGTCGTTGGATGAGAGGCCATGTGGCAGGAGATCCTATAGTCCAGAGACTTGGTACTCCGGAAGAATTTGGCCAAGAGTCTTCAAAGTGTGAAAACCTCTGAAGTTGTAAACGATGAAGTGAATCTAAACCGTTGATAGGAAAAGGACACGTGGCACTAGATTAGAGAGTCTGGAGATTAGGCTCTTCTTGGGATTCACGATGTGAGGAGTTGGTAAGCTTCGAAGCCCAGAGTCCCGAAGTAATGGGAGCCGTGGATCTATGGGTCTACGTGGACAAATCTCAACCTTGAGATTTGAAAGAAGTTAGAAGGTTGTATGTCGGGGGCTCATGTGGCTCACTGACGTCATCCAGGGTGACGTGGACCCACAACTAAGGTGCCACGTGTCACCGGGATATGGACAATTCACATACCCATTATGCCTATTAGAGCATGACACATGTCACCCCTGGCCCTCGCTGCGTGTTAGCCTCTAGTTCGTGCTCGCCTAGCCAACGTGGTTGGTGACGCGACCGGGACTCTAGGAGACCGTGTTACACGTAAAAAATCCTCACTTCTATAATGTCATATTCTCATTGTCCTAACCTGCAAGTGTCTCACTTTTGTCACAAGTGTCATAAATGTTGTATTTTCGTTCTGCATATGTCACATTGCGAACGACACCATGGTAACACTTGATACATCCTCTAGAACATGTTGGAAGGAGAAACCACATCATTTGACAGACTGAACAAAGTATTTTGACTTGATAACTGGTCATCTTGACGAATTTTTGGAAAATCAATGCTCCCCTGCTCATATGCAAGGACGCTAGGGCTCTTTGTCCATCTAGCAAGGAGCATTACAACACTCTATTGCCCGTTTTGAAGGAGCGTCGATTGGTTGAGAAAATCACGGGAAGAAATCCCCCTTTTCTCTAAGGACAACTAGAGGTGATTCACGTTGGTTTGGCTCGAATCTAAGCTTTAGGCTACATCTAAGGGAGATGCCATAATTGATGGAGTCATATCCTCAACTTATCCCAAATATAACCAAGGTGGTTGAGCCTCTCAAAGCCTATAAAGGGAGGCATTCTCACGATGAACAAAAAAATAAAATTAGCAAAAGTATTGTCATTCTGATCATGGACCTTTCAAGCAAGGGGTTGGACGAGGAGGACTTGGAGAGGTTGTTGCAACTGCATCTACAGATTGTAAGTGTCTTTTTAATGTTCTCATTAATATATGCTTGGCCTATTTCCTTCAAGTTTGTGTATTATTACATATGCTTGTCTATTATAGATGAATTTGGTTTAAACTAATCTCAGTAGAGTAGGAAGTCTTTGTTTTCTTTGTTGTCCATTGCATTGCAGGAATCATGTCGTGCTAAGGAGCTTAGAGATCAAGTTCAAATTGGATTAAGTGAGGACAAGCTTCGAAACAAGGTACAACATACCTTCTCCCTCTCTTTCTTTTGATTAGTTTAACTATATTTAAAGGGATGTTAGTGTCCATTTGCATTTTTCTGTCTTGGTAGTAGGGGTCTAGAATCCAAGGGGATATTCACCTATTTGCAAGGGGATTTTCCTATAACAAAAATTGGTGATTCTGTTGGGGAGCGAATCTTTCAGTTATGTTTTCTTTCCTTGGGTTGTCTTTGCCTTTTGCCCATTTTCAGATCTCATTTGTTGGTTTTATCCATCCATACATCTGTTGTCTTGGATAAAAGTTGTCTTGCAGAGTCTTTTGATCAAGCTTCATAAGTTTTTTATTTTATGGGTTTTTCCAAAGGTTTTCTCAGAACCCACACCCTCTCCAGTTACAGTCAGATCTTACCTGATGGGCGCTCCCCTAGAGTGTGTTAGGGAGCGTTGTAGCGCTCTGGTGCTGTTATAACCAGAGCGCCAATTTTTCCTTGCCTTGAAAAATTGTTGATTGTCTTTTTCCTAGGTGTCGTTCTTTGGTATTTCCCTCTAACTCAAATCTTGTTCTCTCTGTTTATGTCTTCTGTTGGGTTTACAACTTGCTTCTTTTAATTTTTTTTAAATCTTTGATTGGATTTTGTGTTGTATTTCCTTGTCGTAAAATCAACCTTTTTTCTTCAAAACTTGGGTTCGTTTTGTTGCCTTTTCGTTCATCTGATCGATTAAAGATTGTTATAAAGAAACTCAATGATCTCTTTACTATTTTAAATGATCTCTGGCCTTTATCCATTTATGGAAGATTTCTCAAGTGTGTTTTGTTGTTTTTGGTGTTTTCTTTGAATCATTAGTTTATTTTTTATTTTTTATCTCTTATTGACTGTTGAGAGTGCCTTTTGTTTGTGTGATTTTGCTTCCCATTTTTTCAAAGTCATAATAGTGAAATCTCTTTTTATTATTGAAACAAGAAGCGTTAAACGAATCATTCAATTCGCATTGATAATCAAACAAAAGGATATTTTGCATTGGTTTTTTGATACTGGAAAAGATTTCTTTACAATTTAACACTTAATTGGATTCTCGTTGAAAACAAATTGCATGAAGTTTTTGCATTCTTGTGTTTGATAGTGAAAGAAAGAAACTCTTCTCCTTCCCATAAATAGAAGTTAATCGAAAGAAAATTTTGCTTATCATTCTTTTATTGTTTTGGGATTTGAGTCGTAACATCATTCGTTTCACTCTCATTTACCTTTGTGTAAAGAACATCCACTAAAATCAATCTAGAAACTTTTTTCTTTTTAAGCTCTTTACACCAACAATAGACTAGGAATAATGCTTTGGAATAGGCTGTGAGAATAACTCTCCAAAGCATTAAAGACAAACTCAGAATCTTGCGATAGGGAGAGTAAATCCAATTTTCGTCTAAGCATAGCCGGGATCCCCCTCTCACATGGGGGTTGCGCATGAGGTCGTGTTTGGGAGAGCAATGAAGATTATACCCTTGGGGCTTAATCATTCGTAGTAGTCAGATCGTATATTGGGGGTTCTTCTTTAGTTTCAACTGTCTTCATTTGGTCTTAGGGCTTCGTGAATTCTAAATCTGTTCGGGGTCCTCTGGAGTTTTATTGATCCACTTGTCCTAAGTTCTCTTGAAGGATATCATACTTGATATCCTACCTGTACGTTCGGACTCGACTGTTGACTGTACCCACCCAGAAGCTGACTACAAGTTGGTGTCCTTAGTAGCCATAATCTTTAGGGTCCTTACATGAGGTGACGATGAAGGGAAGTCTTCCTTGTACCTGGAACAGACGTTGGTCAAACTCACTTGGGCTCCTTGGAGGGTAACCCGCGGGTAAAACCATGAGGAAGCTTCCACCAAGGTGTAAGTTTGTTAAGCAGGTTGCCAACGTAACTGATCCACCCGCTCATATCCTAGCTCCTTCTCACTTTGATCACGCGATGTTGGATTTCATCACCAACTAGTACGTTCATCGAGAGAAGGCATTGTTTTCTTGTTGGTTTTTCTAGAGTTTTAGTTAGTGTTGTTTATTTACTTAATTGTCTTTCAAAACTGAGACTGTAGACAATAAAGGTATTTATAGATCACGTAGGATGTAAGGGATGCCTCCAGAAGGCTATGAACCCTTACCTCCTAACTCACCTGAAGACACTTATCGTGAAGAGGTTGAGACCCATTCAGATGTTGGGAATGTTTCTACTCCTTTGTTAACGAATCCCAAGAGAGCTCTGGTTACGGTTGAGGAAGGCACCCTTCCTATTCAACTAGCTTTGCAAGTTCCTATTGATCCACTCCTTCTCTATTTGCACTCTTCTGGTAACGTTATAGCAGAGGATTACCCTTGGTTGTCATCCAGGCCATATACTGAGACCAATATGGAATCTAGACAACCAGATTTTAATGACGAGTACATGACTCATATTCGTCCTACTGACATAGTCAATATGCAACAAAATCATGTTCGTTCTATATGAAGAACTCCATCTGGACGTGACCTTTACGAAAAATTCAATTTTAGTCGACCACCTTTTGACTCTCTTACCTATGTTGGTGCCGAGGCAGGATTGTCTGGTCAAACTATTGACCGTCCCATCGAACAAGCAGTAAATCATGATGCCATGTCAGTACAAGTTCAAAATAACACAGGTGTCATATTTCCTAGTCATATACCAAGTACCTTGACAGATACTCCTACTACACCACCTATTCAACCTACAACTCCTTATATTCCACAAAACCATGTTGGAAAGCCTGTCCATCACATAATGTAGAACCCTACCACACACACACACTCAACTGCGGGACAAGTCCCGACTGGCGGGCAACCATCATTTAACGAACCCATCCCCCTAGGGGATAACCGCCTTTACACATACCCGCTAGGGGGTGACACCCTTTTGTTGGTCAAACCCCAGTTGTTTCCCATTCAATGGTAGGGAGCCAACCTTCTTTCACTAGAAACCCTCCACAATCCTGGGGACCACCCCAAGGAGGTATGTTTCATCAACCATATCAAGGAGGGTTATCATACCCCAACCCACAAGGAGGAATATTGAATTCTAATCCTTCTGAATTACATTCTGGACAACCTTTCCCAGGGGTCCCGAATCCCACTTGGGGTCCTCAAGGATAACAATCTAATCCTCCCCAAAGGCCAACTGTTTACCCCCCTAAAGGAAAAACTGTTTATCCACCTCAGTTTAATCAAATGACCTATCCTCCCATGGGCTATACTATTTATCCTTCCCAGGTCCAAACGAGTTTCTCTTCTCCTTTCATGACCATTCCTCAACAAATGAATCCTACCTATGTTGGTCAACAACCACAGTACATGGGAGGGCCTACTGGCTACAACTATCCATCTCAACCAGTTTATGGTCCTACTAGTGTCCCCATGTCGCACCAGTATCATCCTCAGGTCATTCGACAACTACCATTCCTAGCCACGCTAGATCTACCAGATCTATCACGGTTGACAAATGATCCCATATTACACTTTCTTTTCTGGCTAGCAATTCCTGCTAAATTACCTTATAACATCCCAAAATTTGACGGTAAACTTGGCGAAGACCCTAACAACCACGTTATGAACTATCATCTACGGTGTTAATCAAACTCACTTATGGATGATTCTATCTGGTTACGTCTTTTCCAGCGCACACTTATGGGTTCAACAGCCAAATGGTACATTGAACTCTAACGCGGTACCTTTCAAGATTTTAACTCTCTTGCCATGACTTTTCTCACGCATTTTCAATTACCCATCCATTACGATACTAGTGCAAAACTCTTGACCTCCCTTCGTCAAACTAACTCTGTACATATCTCTGATCACATTCATGAGTGGAGACGTTGGCGAAGGTTGATCAAAGCAACCATTCCTGACCCATTGTTGGTTGAATGGTTCACTAAATCTCTTTTACCTCCAACTGCTTGTGAGATCACCATGGGTGGTGTTGTCACTGAGGAGGAAGCCATTGCTCGAGCCTAGTACTTGGACGTGGTTTATTCCCAGTCTGGTACTTTGTATCAATTGATATTGAATGCTCCGTGCACATCAACCGATCCAACAAAACCATCTTCCATAGCTCGTGCAGATGGAATTATTGGTTCCGACAAAACCCAATCTCTATCATAGTCGGTCGGCTCGACTAATCGCTCAGTTCCTGCACCCACTACCGGTTCGAATTCACTCTCATCCACCTCCCTCCCCCAACTAAAATAGCTGATGTGAAGTAGTTCAATCTGCTTCTCCACAACAATCAGGGGGGAAGAAGAAAATGAAAAATAAACCAAATAAGAACACTAATCATAATGAAAATCCAAAAACACCAACTCAACCACCTGCTACTGAGAAACAACCACATTGAAAACCGAAATTTCCATGTCTCATTTGTGGTGACGATCATTACACATGAGACTGTCCTCATCGTGACGAACTTGCAAAACTTTTCAAAGAAAATTCCCAACCCGTTGTGTTAACACAACCTTTTCCTCAGCAATAGTCCCTGGTTGCGCAAGCCCCTGCTCCTCCGGCAGGTGGTAACCCAAATCACCCTCCTAGTGAGGAAGCTTCATCGAGTGCCCACATTTATATGTTTAATGGGATCAATTTAACCACTCGTACTACAACATATGACAGTCCAGCTAAACCCTCTAAAGAGAAGGTCGTTAACGATACTACACTAGATCCACCATCCACCACCGTTACTCCTCAAGTTGGGCCACTTCAGATTGAGAAACCAACTTTCGACTCTATATTACGTCCGCCTAAGAGCACTATTCGTAGGTCAACTTTTAATCCTAGTTCATGTGCTACCCAAAACTACAACATCATTGAAGATTTGGCCTAAGCACCGTGTGTTATGTCAGCTCTTGAGGTTCTAAAACATTGCTCTAGTCAATGTAGAACTCTCTTGGCCACCATCGGAGCAATAGATCCTGAGTCCTCTAATAATATCACGTTTAACCTCAGTAATTTCAAATCACAACTCTCTCACCAGCTTGCTTTCCAGATCGATGTTGTTGTCCACAATCAACATATTCATCGCACAATCTTGGATGAGGGAGCCTCCACATGTGTCATGTCATTAGCTTGTTGGAAAGGGTTGAAATCACATGGTCTTAATTAATCCCCTACTAGGTTACGATCATTCGATGGGCGAGGCTTTTGTCCACGTGGGATCTTGCATTCCTTAGTTGTTCAATTGGGAGGCAAGATTGTCTCTGTATATGTTGACGTAGTCGATGCTCCCCTCGATTATAACTTATTGTTAGGAAGAAGTTGGTTTTATGCCATGACTGATGTCACTTCATCAATGTTTCGATGTGTACAATTCCCCTATCAAGGTAAAATTATGACTGTTGATCAGTTAGATTATTGCACCCCCGACGCTCGCACTTCCGCAGCCAACAACATTCATTTTTTGGGAGATTCCGAGATCACTTATGAAAGTGTAGGAGTGGGCCTTTATTATACTCTTTGCTTATGGGTACCTTTTCCTACACCGCTTCCTCCCACTTCGCAACATATTTCCATGATCAATATGATCTCGACTATGGAATATCAATCCTACGAATCATCTGATCCATGGATTATGCCTAGTCCTTTAGATTTTGGTGCACTAGGTGACACTATGCCACTTAGTCCTGCAGAGGTTGTGTACGATGCCATCCATTCTGCCTCTCCCTCGCTAGACAACCAACATCTGTTGGTGTCTACCGCTTAGTCATTTCCATCTTAGTTGGATTCCCTATCCTCTACTTTCGATTACATCCTCCGGATTTTTCCATCATATGAATCCATTATGGAAATGCTTAGTATCGAAAAGGCACCTTGGGATGATAATCATCATGGTTCATCTTTTCTTCCTAGATTGGATGAAATTGAGAAGGATATACACTCTATCTTTCCTAACAGTGTTGTTAATTCTCCCCAATCTCCAATCCTCACCCAGGACACCATCTCCGAGGGGAATTTGGGAAACATCTATTCTACGATTTCTATCGACATCTCGATCAAAGAAAGTATTGTGGAAAATGTCCACCTGAGGAAGTGGAAGATTATACCGCTTTGTTCAAATAATTTCGTGACATCTTTGCTTGGAGTTACGAAGAAATGCCAGGGATCGATTGTCACATACCCACTACCTCAATCAAATTTTTCTGGTCTTCTGCTGAATTGGAGCCCCCGAATTACCTACGGAGGCCTAGTGCAAGCAAACTCTTTCTCTCTCCCCGTTCCCACGTGGTCGCGGGTCACGATCATAGTTCAAATAATCACGGTGCCTCTTTGTATTTCGCACCTCGGCGCTACAGGGGTGTTGAATCGTTCGACTCTGCAATCGCCAAACCCCGACAGGGCTAACGTTCGGCCAATAGGGATTAATCCCAACAGGGCTAGAGAACAACCAATGAGGATAGGCCCTTTCGCATGGTTAAGTGGAATACAGGTGGTAGAGGGGGAAGTGCGACACGGTAGTCGACAGGACAGGAGGGGGCCCCACTTCACACGCCACACTATTCCAGACCCCCCCCATTAAAGGCAGAATGGCAAGGGGGGTCCGGAATCCACCTAAGCGTCGTTGATCATGATGAATTAATCTCGACCGTTCGAGAGTTGCACGTCCAATTCCGAACGCCCCCCCTCATTAAAGGCAGAATGGCAAGGGGGCTCTGGAATGAATCCTCAGCCGTAGATCTGGGCAGGTGGACTCTGGCCATCCAGATCTGTTCGTTACTTATCTAATTGCGCATTCACGCCCCAGCTTAAAGCCGACATCTCTTCCTCACGTCGGACGGTCGTTACAGGCCCTGAGATTCCCCGAAGGAATCTCGTCCGTCCATCGAGACTTAGCCACATGCTATTGTCTCGACATTGTGGGTCGAGATTTATCAAGGCAAGAGCCCGAGTTTTTGTCAACGGAACTCCCGAATCCCTGATCCCCGATTTTCCGAAACGAGTAATCTCTCAACACGTCACCTCCTTAAATCAGATGATCCACAACTGCTCCGGGGTTTCCACCCATGAAAGTCCCGATCCCTTGTCGCCAGGACTCTTGATCTCGCGATTCCTGATTTCTCGAAATGGGAGATCTCATGACGTGTGGCCTCCGTCAATCGGATGGCTCAGATCTATCCCGGGGTTTTCACCATGGAAAACCCCAAACTCTTGTCAATAGAAATCCCGATTCCGCGATTCCCGATTTCCCGAAATGGGAGATCTCACGACGCGTGGCCTCCGTCAATCGGATGACTCAGATCTATCCCGGGGTTTTCACCATGGAAAACCCCGAACTCTTGTCAACAGGAATCCCGGTTTCGCAATTCCTGATTTCCCGAAATGGGTGATATCTTGACACGTGGCCTCCGTTAATCGGACAAATTAGATCTATTCTGGGGTTTTTCGCCCCTATAAACTGGGGTCTTAACCCTCGAGTAACTCCTGACAGATCCAACGGCTGTCGGGTTTTTCAGTCGAGATCTGACGGCTCGGACAGATTCCCTACTTGTGGGCTCTCCCATGACTTCCTGAATGTGGAAAGATCCACGGTCCGGATACTCTCATGGACCTTGGGGATCTACAGTCCTAAACTCTTCGCTACCCACGAAGACACATAAAAACAAAGTGGTAAGGCATTTAACGCCCTACTTTCTCCTACTAATCTAACGGTCGTGGGTGACCGCAGATTCCCCGACGAAATCTCGTCCGTCGATTAATACCTATCAGGTTAAGGTACTTAACTTTCCAGCTTCCTCTTACCAAATCTAACGGTCATGAGTGACCACAGATCTCCCGACGGGATCTCATCCGTCGATTCGTTACTTCATCCTTATGATGCCATCTCAAGTTTTTCAAGAGGGTCATTCCTCTTCGTGCAGGGTTACTAAGGCCTTACGCCTTCACATTCTCTTTCCCGATTCCTGATGGGCTTTTCAAGCAAGGTATCTCTATGGGGAGATTCACTCAGGGTACTACCTGAGGTATATAAGGGTACCTTTCTCCCATGAATCAGACACGTGGTCTGAGTTAGGTTGGTAAGCATATAAATAGCGATTTATGAAGACATAATCCATCCGTAGTCTTTCCATTATAAGCATGCATCTACCCGTATTGATCAAAACACCATACAGACATTCTTACAATGAAATCATTCACAGTTTCACAGCTTATGGGCATAATTATCAAAATAAACATATATATTTCAATATGCCAGAGGCAAAACACTTATCATAAATAACACCAGGGGGTTAAGCAACTGCTGAGAGGGGTGCTCGTTTCCACCCAACCGTAGGCTCAACGACTCCCAGCGGATTTACCACTAGCCACCCCCGAGCTGAGACCACGATGCTGTGAGACTGGGTCTCTGGTTGCCAGTGAACAGGAGCGAAGGTTACTCTCCTTCCTCTCTGCTATCACTCACTCTGTGTATTGCCAGAGTTCTCTTTCTCCCCTCGCATCTGCCCCCAATCGCTTCTACCCCATGCCTTATCCTCTTGCAAGGTTGCGTGTGGCGCGATTTCCCTCGCACTGGTCAGTCATGATGGCTCTACGGATAGGCAGTTCACCTCCCCATCCCTCATTAATTCCTGAGGAGCCATCATCCTGCCAGCCTGCGAGACATTTAATTTGGGGCCAGCGCGTCGCTTTTGGTTCTCCGGGCCAGTGAAGTCCAAATACGGTATTAATTCTCGGTGGAAGTTAACACCACCTTTCCAGATGCCTTCCACTGCCATCGTGGTCTCTTTTTCTGCACATCCCCTCTCAGCGGTCCTGCAATTATAAATTCATAATGTTATTCACATTTATTGACCTTTTCCATAAGGTCCATTCACATCACATATTCACATTCATGAGTTTGCCACAGTTCTGTCCAGTCCAGTTATTTTTACAAACTGGGGGAAACAGGGTGTTACAATTCCCTCCCCCTTAAAGGAACATCGTCCTCGATGTTCTTATCTTTTAACATGAATTGTAGGTACAGAAGTAAACAAAATCGGATATGCCTGTCTCATGGCATCCTCCATTTCCCATGTAGCCTCATATGGGCGAAAATGTTTCCACTGCACCTTGACCTGTGCAATGGTTTGGTTCCGGAGTGGGGTTTCCTTTCTGTCCAGTATGCATTGGGGTTCTGGTAGAAATTCTCCCTCCGGTTCCACCTATATCATAGACCAGTCAATTATATGATTAGCATCATGTACATATTTCTTCAATAATGAAACATGGAAAACATTATGTGCTTTTATTGTGGGAGGAAGTGCGAGCCGATATGCTACAGGTCCCACTCTATCTAGAACCTCAAAGGGTCCACAATACCGGGGTGCCAACTTGGCACAAGCTCCCATTTTCAGGGAACTCCTTCTGGGCTTAATTCTGAGATATACATGGTCTCCCATTTTGAACTCCCTTGGAGTTCTCTTTTGA
>ML793573.1:47385-107647 GCA_009831015.1 Picea engelmannii
TTCCTCTCCCTTCTTTATCTCACCGTCGAAGGAGGGAGGTTTGGCCTTTCTGAATTCCTCATATTTATGACCCTTGGAAGTCTTTTGCTTCTTCTGTTTTCTTCGAGAATAGGAACTGGTCGTGCTGCTGGAAGAGCCTTCTGAATTGCCAGCTTCCTTCTCTGTGGAATCGTCTGACATTGGTCCTTTACCTCTGGGGTGGACCTTTCTTGAGGTTCTCCTCTCAGTATGGCCACTGATATGACCATGTTTCTGCATCTTGGGTTCATGCTGCATTTGTCACTGTAGGTCAGATAAGCTCTATAGTAAAACTGCATTAATTTCGGTTTGCTTTTCTTGTTCTTTCATCATCCTTTCATTGTCGGCCTTGTAGCTTTGCAATTCAACCATGAGACTCCTCACAGTCTTGGCTAGATCTGGAGGGGTTCCTATTGTTCTTCTTTCGTCTGAATATTCATCTCTATTGTGGGAGCCTTCTCCCATATCTTGGCGAGTCACCATTTTCTGCGTCTGTAAATTCCCGCGGCTGATCGTCCGCTTGGCAGAAAAGAAAAACGCTGGTTGTTAGTCAAGAGTTAGATACATTTTTATAACCTGCGCATAAATTCATATTTTCACATGTATACCCATATAACAGGTTTTTTTTTCATTTGGGTCTTATTCCTTATCTATCCAGCCATCTCAATTTCAAGAGACTCTACCTACTTTAGTAGGTAGCCATCGTAACACTAAAATAGGACAACGAAGTTCATGTCCTAGATTACAGTTTCATATTAGAATCCTTCTTCTTAAGGATAAAACGCAGATGACAATGTCTTCTTACGTGGCTCGTGCATGAGACCAAGCAGGCCAAGTGTTGTAACCATGCTCTGATACCACTTTGTCACATACCCACTACCTCAGTCAATTTTTTCTGGTCTTCTACTGACTCGGAGCCCCGAATTACCTACGGAGGCCTAGCGCAAGAAAACTCTTTCTCTCTCCCCATTCCCACGTGGTCGCGGGTCATGATCATAGTTCAAATAATCGCGGTGCCTCTTTGTATTTTGCACCTCGGTGCTATAGGGGTGTTGAATCGTTCGACTCTGCAATCGCCAAACCCCGACAGAGCTAACGTTCGACCAATAGGGACGAATCCCAACAGGGCTAGAGAACAACCAATGAGGACAGGCCCTTTCGCATGGTTAAGTGGAATACAAGTGGTAGAGGGGGAAGTGTGACACGGTAGTCGACAGGACAGGAGGGGGCCCCATTTCACACGCCACACTATTCCGGACTCCCCCCCCCATTAAAGGTAGAATGGCAAGGGGGCTCCAGAATGAATCCTCAATCGTAGATCTGGGTGGGTGGACTCTGGCCATCTACATCTGTTCGTTACTTATCTAATTGCACATTCACGCCCTAGCTTAAATCCGACATCTCTTCCTCACGTCGGACGGTCGTTACAGGCCCTGAGATTCCCCGAAGGAATCTCGTCCATCCATCGGGACTTAGCCACATGCTATTGTCTTGACATTATGGGTCGGGATTTGTCAAGGCAAGAGCCCGATTTTTTGTCAACGGAACTCCCGAATCCTCGATCCTCGATTTCCCGAAACAAGTAATCTCTCAACACGTCACCTCCTTAAATCGGACGGTCCACAACTGCTCCGGGGTTTCCACCCAGGAAAGTCTCGATCCCTTGTCGCCAGGATTCCCGATCTCATGATTCCCGAAATGGGATATCTCATGACGCGTGGCCTCCGTCAATCGGACGGCTCAGATCTATCCCGGGGTTTTCACCATGGAAAACCCCGAACTCTTGTCAACAGGAATCCCGATTCCGCGATTCCCGATTTCCCGAAATGGGAGATCTCATGACGCGTGGCCTCCGTCAATCGGACGACTCAGATCTATCCCGGGGTTTTCACCATGGAAAACCCCGAACTCTTGTCAACAAGAATCCCGATTCCGCGATTCTCGATTTCCCGAAATGGGTGATCTCTTGACACGTGGCCTCCGTTAATCGGACGACTTAGATCTATTCCGGGGTTTTTCGCCCCTATACACTGGGGTCTTAACCCTCGGGTAACTCCTGACAGATCCAACGGCTGTCGGGTTTTTCAGCCGAGATCTGATGGCTCGGATAGATTCCCTACTTGTGGGATCTCCCACGACTTCCTGAATGTGGAAAGATCCACGGTCTGGATACTCTCATGGACCTTGGGGATCTACGGTCCTAAACTCTTCGCTACCCACGAAGACATAAGAAAACAAAGTGGTAAGGCATTTAACACCCTACTTTCTCCTACTAATCTAACGGTCGTGGGTGACCGTAGATTCCCCGACGAAATCTCGTCCGTCGATTAATACCTATCAGGTTAAGGTACTTAACTTTCCAGCTTCCTCTTACCAAATCTAATGGTCATGAGTGACCACAGATCTCCCGACGGGATCTCATCTGTCGATTCGTTACTTCATCCTTATGCTGCCATCTCGGGTTTTTCAAGAGGGTCATTCCTCTTCGTGTAGGGTTACTAAGGCCTTACGCCTTCACATTCTCTTTTCCGGTTCCTGATGGGCTTTTCAAGGAAGGTATCTCTATGGGAAGATTCACTCAGGGTACTACCTGAGGTATATAAGGGTACCTTTCTCCCACGAATCAAACATGCGGTTTGAGTTAGGTTTGTAAGCATATAAATAGCGATTTATGAAGACATAATCCATCCGTAGTCTTTCCATTATAAACATGCATCTACCAGTATTGATCAAAACACCATATAGACATTCTTACAATGAAATCATTCACAGTTTCACAACTTATGGGCATAATTATCAAAATAAACATATATATTTCAATATGCTAGAGGCAAAACACTTATCAGAAATAACACTAGGGGGTTAAGCAACTACTGAGAGGGGTGCTCGTTTCCACCCAACCGTAGGCTCAGCGACTCCCATCGGATTTACCACTAGCCACCCCCGAGCTGAGACCATGATGCTGTGAGACTGCGTCTCTGGTTGCCAGTGACCAAGAGCGAAGGTTATTGTCCTTCCTCTCTGCTATCACTCACTCTGCGTATTGCCATAGTTCTCTTTCTCCCCTCGCATCTGCCCCCAATCGCTTCTACCCCACGCCTTATCCTCTTACGAGGTTGCGTGTGGCGTGATTTCCCTCACACTGGTCAGTCATGATGGCTCTATGGATAGGCGGTTCACCTCCCCATCCCTCATTAATTCCCGAGGAGCCGTCATCCTGCCAGCCTGCGAGACATTTAATTCGGGGCCAGTGAGCCACTTTTGGTTCTTCGAGCCAATGAAGTCCAAATACGGTATTAATTCTCGGTGGAAGTTAACGCCACCTTTCCAGGTGCCTTCCACCGCCATCGTGGTCTCTTTTTCTGCACATCCCCTCTCAGCGGTCCTGCAATTATAAATTCATAATGTTATTCACATTTATTGACCTTTTCCATAAGGTCCATTCACATCACATATTCACATTCATGAGTTTGCCACAGTTCTGGCCAGTCCAGTGATTTTTACAAACTGGGGGAAACAGGGTGTTACATCGATCCATCGATTGTGGTGCATGAGATAAAGACTTACCCAGAGGTTAAACATGTATGACAAAAACTTCGCCCGGTTCATCCTAAGAAAACTGTGACCATAAAGGTAGAAGTTGAAAATTTATTGAAGTCTGGTTTTATTTATCCTGTCCCCTTGACCGAATGGGTTTCTAACATCGTTCTGGTCGCTAAGAAATAAGGGACCATTCATGTTTGCGTCGATTATAGGGATCTTAATAAGGTTTGTCCCAAAGACAATATCCCTACACCTTTCATCGACCAAATTATCGATAATTACGCCAACAACGTTATTTTTTTCTTTCATGGATGGTTTTTCGGGATATAACCAAATTGATATTCTATCAACTGATCAACATAAAACAAACTTCATCTTCCCTTGGGGGATGTTCGCTTATCAAAAACTACCTTTTGGTCTTAAAAACGCTGGGGCTACCTTCCAACGGTCCATGTCGTACACTTTTCACTACATCAAACATATTGTGGAAACCTACCTCGACGACTTACCCACTCATTTGTCTCATTAACAAGACCATATTGGTCACCTACGAGCCATTTTTCTTCGATGTCAGTTTTACCACATCCGTTTGAACCCTCAAAAATGTATCTTCGCTATCGAATCAAGCCGACTCCTTGGATTCATCGTCTCCAAAGATGGGATTAGGGTGGATCCCTTAAAAGTTAAAGTTATTCTCGCTTTATCCCCTCCCAACAATCTAACCCAACTACAAATAGTGCAAGGGAAGGCAAACTTTCTTCGTCGTTTCATTTGTAATTATGCCTAACTTACTAAAGGATTTATGAGGTTGTTGCAGAAAGACACTCCTTTCATCTGGGATGACACTGCTCAACACTCTTTCGATGCTCTTAAGCAAGCCTTAATACACACGCCTCTCTTGCACCCACCAGATTATGCAAGAGACTACATCCTTTATTTTGCTACCTCTACTACCACTATTGCTATGGTGTTAGTTCAAGAGGATAATAACGGTGATGAACGTGTGATCTATTATCTGAGTAAGAGTCTATCTGGTCTCGATCTTTGATATTCGCATGTTGAAAAATTGGCTCTGGCTGTAGTTATTGTCGTCCAGAGGTTTCTCCATTACATCATGTTACGCACTACCATGGTCATCGCGGAATCGAACCCCATGTACCATATCTTAACTTGTCAAGTCCTTGGGGGAAAATATTCCAAATGGATCGTTATTCTCCAAGAATTCAATCTCGAGTTTGCCAAATCAAAAGCTAAAAAGTCATTGGTCTTTGCGGAATTTATATGCGATCTTCCCTTTAATTATAAGGATACTAAGCCCAATGATTCTCTACCTAATGAATCCTTATTCCTCATTAGTACATCCGACCCTTGGTACGAAGATAATCTTCTCTATCTCCAAACCCAACGTTTTTAGCCCAACATCTCACGTGATGAACATTGTCGTATCTAACACCATTCTAAAGGCTACCTCATCATCGATGACACTTTGTACCGTCGTGGAATTAATACTGTCCTATGAAATTGTTTAGCCCACGATGAGGTTGAATGAGTTTTAAATGGCTGTCACCTTGCAGCTTGTGGCGGTCATCTTTCTGAGATGTCTACAACCCAAAAAATCTTACGTGTCGGTTATTTTTGGTCTTCTATATTCAAAGATTGTATCGAGTCCGTCAAACGATGCCCACCTTGTCAACTCTTTCAGAAAAAATCACGTACCCACCCTTCTCCCCTGCATCCCATTGTTGTCATCGACCCCTTCGCCAAATGGGGCATCGATTATATGCAATGTAAGCCCACCTCAGCCAGGGGGCACGGTTATATCATCATTGACGTCGATTACTTTACTAAATGGGTTGAGGTTATGACTACATTTCTTAATGATGGTCATACTGCAATGATATTTGTTTTTAACCACATCATAACTCGATTTGGTGTCCCACAAGCTATTGTCACTGATCATGGATCACACTTCCAAAACCAGATGATGAGTGAGTTGCACTTCCAGTTGGGTTTTTGCCATGAAAACTCATCCCCTTACTCTCCTCAAGCAAATGGACAAGTTGAAGCCATCAACAAAGTCCTAAAGACCATGCTCCAACGCATGGTGGGAACAAAAAAAACCTCTTGGCACTTGCAACTTTTCTTCGCACTCTAGGCCTATTGCACTTCCGTGAAAACTGCAATATGATTCACACCATTCTAGTTGGTCTACGGTATAGAAGCGGTGTTACCAATCGAATGTGAGATCCCTTCGTTGAAACTTACTATGGAACTCCTACATCACACTTCTGTTGAAGAAGAACGATTCATGTATTTAACCAAGTTGGATGAAACACGTCGCGATGCTGCTCTCATTAATGAGATATATAAAAAACAAATGAAAAGTCAATATGACAAATCCGTTCAACCTCGTGCTTTTGCAGAAGGATATTTGGTCCTAGTTTATGTCCAAGCTCACAATAAGATGGGGACATGAAAGTTAGGACCTCTGTGGCATGGGCCTTATATCATAAAACGTGTGCTACACAGAGGTGCCTATGAGTTAGTCAACTATGGTGGAATATCTCTCGGTGAGTCCTGAAATGGGCTTTACCTCAAGAAGTATTATGCATAGAATATCTCGCATGTGTTCTTTGTACTTTATTGTATTATATACTTTTGACTTGGTGTGTTTTTTATTTTTTCGTGCACGAGTTTTGTCTCGGTTGCTTATACTTTGTCTTGTGATGGCATGCGTAGATGACATCTCCCTTTCCCATATTTTTCGAGTTTGCGGATGGATCTAGTCGACACACCCAGAACATTGCTTCTGCAGCTTGGATCATCTACCACTCTGGCGAGTTGGTGAGTTCAGGAAGCATCTGCCTCAGATCCATGACCAATAACATGGCAGAATATCACACCATCATCAGACTCTTAACCGAAGCCTCCTCTCTAGGTATAACTCGTTTGATTATTAACCTACACTCCCAGCTCGTGGTTTGTCAGCTTAATCGAGAGTATGTCGTTCACAACCCAGTCTTACTACGTCTCCACCTAAGGGTTCGTCATCTCAAAAGATCGTTTGATTTTATCCAATACAGACACATACCGAGAGAACTTAATACCACTTCGGATTCGTTAACTAATTACATGTTGGCTCGGTATCTTGCGCATAGATAAAACATTTTTGAAAAACATAAAACATATGAACACAAAAAAAATCACATAAGATACAATGTAACATCGATACGCAATGTAAAACTCGTATATATATATCCGTGATAGCAAAAGTTTGTTTACAAATACATCATCAAAATGTACATAACATGGAAAAAACCTTGGGCCTTCATGCCCATAAAATCGTCATAAAAGACTACAAAATCCACTGAGGACCATAATCATCCTCATGTATGATGTTGTGCTTTGTATAGCACACTACTACCCATCCCACCCGACGAAGCAAATGATTGAGACTCTCAGGAACCGCAATTGTATGTTGCTGCAAATGGAGAGGAACATCCCGCCTCTTGAGGGGTGGGACACCCATGGTCAAACCTTGAAGGTTCCTCTCTACCTCTCAAAGTCCTCCCACCGCAATGTCGTGCTCTTCTGCTACCTATGTGTCTCCACGACACCCCAGTGCTAGCATCTCTGCCGGATGTGATGCGCCTTTGTCTTCATGATGAACCAAAATACTTTAGATTCCTCGTTGTACAAATAAAAAACAATATAAAATATAAAAACAAAAATACGTGGAAAGGTTTAGTTTCGTACCTGACGCATCCCATTGGATGCCCTCAGGAAGTACCAGGTCTGTGCTACCTCGAAAGTCCACCCCAACATAAGGGAAGTCCTTGATAACCACTAACTGTCTCCTCCACCATGTGAAGAAGTCAACAATGAATCTGAATGTTGAAGTCTCATTCCCCAACGTCAAGGATAGGTTGGTCCACCTCTCCATCCGAGGCTCGGTGACGGGATGCGCTATCAATGCAACTTGTGGCTGCATCTGAGTAATCCGTTCTAAGAAGAACGAAACTAGGAAAGAACCACACCCGAACTGCTTTTGTATGCCCGTCCTGCACTTGGATATTTGTTCCTTGACATTTCAAAGGAACCCTGCACTCCAGTTGAACAACCTGGGCTCTAAACATTGTAGGGCATACAAGATCTGTGACTTCGAGGCCAAGTGAGCACTAGTACTACCCACTAATTTGCCGATGGCCAATATAATAGATCAAAGCGCCAAGTCTCTTACATCTTTTATCACGATTTGACCACCTACCAACCGCGATCTAGGTATACAATGCTCAACAACATATGCCTCAGTTGGTTGAGGACTTGTCTGGTGTCCGGACAAGAGAATGGGTGCCCCTCTCCTCGAGAGCCCCGTTAGGAAATAAAATCATCTAGCTCGATCTCAAGTGTGTGCGGTCTGATGTGAAACACTTACTCAACATCATCCCATAGGCTGATTAAATACTCAAGCAATAATACTTCCTTTCTCATGTTTTGGAGCTTGAAGTACCTGAGTAACCCACAATTTCGCAAAGATGCCCTCATTTGAGGGTTTTGAAGAGTGACAATATCATCAGACTCATGTTCATGCTCTTTCCACTCTATCATGGCTAAACAACCGATGAAATCTACAAATGCAACATTTAAACAACAATAGTCAAATTTTTATGGAAGAAAATTGTTTCAATTTAGCCCAAAAGACAAAAGAATTTTAAGTTATGCGCCTAGCGCTCCCTCAAAACTACCTACAGAGTGCTAGCGCTCCCTAAGCATGTGCATCAACGTGTTGAAATCTCACTCAATGCTCCCCTAAGTGCTTTGGGGGAGCATCGATCTGGTTCGATGCTCTAGGGCTTCTTAAGGAGCCTAGAACTGTTATCCACAATTTTGGTCATCATGTTGATGTTATGATGATGGAAAACCAAGCTCTCCTCTAAGAACACTTTCCTGAGAAAAGTTACCTTTGTCTGCTTCCAGAAATCATACTTTTAAGGAAGGTTCGCATGCTACCTACATATTTGCCTGCGAGAATGCCTGATTCTCGCAGGCTGCATTACGCTGGGGTGCGAGGGGTTCGCACTGTACCTAACTATCAGGGTGCGAACATCTTCCAAAGGAAGGAAAAAGATGAAGTTCTCGAGTCTTCTAGAAGGGAAAGTTGGCATTCGAATGGTTATTCAGGTGCTGGCATTCTAGATATCTTGGGATCATTCCTATCCTAGTAACTAATCTATTTTCTCCTATATATTGAGGGGAATGATTATGGAAAAGGTTAGAAGCAAACTAGCAAGAGATTGATTGGAGAATTATTGAAAGCTTGTATGAAGGACTGATGCTACAACAGGTAGAGACACCAGCAAGGTCATCAAAAGTGGTTGATTTTCTTCATGCACGAGCAAGTGTGTGTGTCGGAGCTAGGAGCCATTGAAAGGAGATCTATAACATCAAGGCTCAGGTTGTAAGTTTCACTTTCAATTAATTCAATACAGTAATATGTCACTTTCCCATAAAGATGATGTCACTTTATTACATAACTCCTTGATCATATGTATAGATTAGCTATTGAATATATTGATTTGCCTTTACTTTGATTGGTTTGTACTGTTTGATCTGAACGACACAAGAGCATTGGAGCGAAGCTTGGAACAACAGAGACCTAAGGAAGCGTTCATAAGGTATGTCCTTGATCTTTGTCTCTTAGTTCATTCGATAGGATAGATCTAGGGAAAGAATATTATTCTGTCTTGTTTTGTTCTAGATCCAGGTGGATCTAGGGAGATCGGTTTGTGTCCGCACTTACGGATTAATCCTGAAACAAGAACGCTCAAAACAATAGCTAAAACACAGAAAAAACCATAAAAAATGATAAGAAGGGAAAGATGACCAACCTAGTCTGGACGAATATGGAAACAATCACTCACAGCTCCAGCAGTCGCCACTTGAAAAACGCTTCCCAAAGATGGGAAATTCCAAATATAGAGGAGATTGGTAAGAAATCAAAAGGTAAATGATTTTTTTTTACCTTTTTCACTATTTGATAGGATCATTTTTTTATATTTCTCCTTATTGTAAAGTCATTTTTGGGTTTTTAATCTTTTTTTCGAGAAGTTATTAATGCTTCGGACCCAAAACTGTCTATATTTATAGGATTTCAAGCAACATCTTTTGGCAACCTTGTAACACCGACGAGCATAATCTTTGTTCTTTCTCGCGCTCGCAAAAACATGAGAATATAACAGAGTAGACTTTTATCACTTATTTTGACTCGTAAAGGTTATATGAAAAAGGAAACCCTTGGAGTCATCTTTAAGCTCTTTTTAGACTCTCTAAATATGAAAAGATCGTCGAGTGATCTTGCTTCCTTTCACGCTCGTTAAAAGGTCTCGAAAGGACATCCTCCTTGTAAGGGTTTATCTCTTTTTCGGACCTTGGGGACTAAAATTACGAAAAAGTATAACCCCAGATTCCCCTTTAAGTTCTTTTCAGACTCTCTAAACATGAAAAACCACAGAGTTTTCCTTCTCTGGACTCGGTAAACTACACATTGAAGGGCCCATATGGGAACGAACCCTTACTTCTTCTAGTTCGTTAAACAAAGGAAGAGAGACTTACCGAAGGTGAGTTATATCGAGCATGTGTTATCCTCCTCGAGCTCGTTAAAATAAAAAGAGGTACTCATCTATCTGTATGGGGGAAAAAATTGAAGGAAGTGGGTCAAGTTTTTGAGAATTTTTACAAATAACTCTTACAACCACCTTTGAACACGAGACTTGTTTCAACCTTCATCCTAAACACTTGGATAATCTGCTAAACCTATGCACTTAACCAATACTATGAGTCTTTTAACTCCTTCGAGTCATCCAAAAATTGTCATAGCACCCACTACATTATGTTTTGGTCCACTCTGTGTTTATGCTTCCAAGTTTCATGTCGTGCCCCAATTTTCAAGGGAAGTATCCAGCTCGAGAGTCAACCATCTACAAAATTACCAGTTTTCATACCCATGTCATTCCATCGCTATATCTCATCAATTCTTGTGTCAGTTTTGTGTCTATGATGGGGGATACATCAAGGCCCTCCTTTGACGAGTTTTTTCCTGTCGACTTCAACACATTATCTGGGAATTAGAATTAGAGACCAATTGGTACCTTGGAACCTGCATGCCTCAATGGCAGGCTTCCTCGCTTCCGACGATAGGTTTACATCATTGACCTCTGATCGGATGATTCCACGAATGTTCGACTTCAACTCATTTATTCACATTCGTTGGATTGTACTAGGGTACCTTGGGAGTCATTGACATCACTGGTGATTTTCCTCGCACTTGTTAACAATTTACCTCAATGATCGGTAATCAAGTGGTTTCTACCATGTTCGAAATCAAAACATCTATTCACATGTCTAGATTCGTATCATGCCGAGATTGGGACGAAGACCCTAGGATGAGCATTCACTTTGTTATCTACTTTGCCCAGGTTGCGAAGGAAATCACTTGAGCATTCTGATATATGTAATGTCACATAGATCCACTTCGTATTGGTATGTGGCTATGTTTTATCATCTCGTATCTCCACTGTGTATTTTTCATGGCTACGATCAGTTCATATCATGGAGGTATGGAT
Organism: Picea engelmannii; assembly: GCA_009831015.1. Taxonomy (NCBI): domain Eukaryota; kingdom Viridiplantae; phylum Streptophyta; class Pinopsida; order Pinales; family Pinaceae; genus Picea; species Picea engelmannii. Next base: position 58,569 of record ML793573.1, read on the forward strand.
CCACATTGTATCTTTGGTGGCCATACCCTTAGTCAATATCATCATGGATCTGCAGTGTATTTATTGGCGGCCACACCTTAAGTCATTTATTACCCAAGCATAGGTATGCCTGCCTTGGGATTGGAACACATCGTAACATTTGTTTGAGGTTGTTTGCAGCTTCTACCAGGTTCTCCAACTCCATACTCTTGCTTCGAAAAAATCTACAAAGCTTTTCTGTCATTAGTTTTCATCTTCTAACTTCACACTTTGGGGGGAAATCTGTTACACGTCAAAATTCCTCACTTTGATAATGTCACATTCTCATTGTTGTAAGTGTCGCACTTTTGTCACAAGTGTCGCAAATGTCGTATTTTTGTTCTTAATATGTCGCATTGCAAACGACACCATGGAAACAATTGATACATCCTCTAGAACATGTTGGAAGGAGAAACCACATCATTTGATAGACTAAACAAAGTATTTTGCCTTGAGAATTGGTCATCTTGATGAATGTTTGGAAAATAAATGCTCCCTTGCTCATATGCACGGGGCACTAGCGCTCTCTATCCATCTAGCAGGGAGCGTTGCAGCGCTTTGTTTCCCGTTTTGAAGGAGCGTCGATTGGTTGAGAAAATCATGGGAAGAAATCCCCCTTTTCTCTAAGGATAGCTAGAGGTGATTCGAGTTGGTTTGGCTCGAATCTAAGCTTTAGGATGAATCTAAGGGATATGCCACAACTTATGGAGTCATATCCTCAACTTATCCTAAATATAACCAAGGTGGTTGAGCCTCTCAAAGCCTATAAAGGGAGGCATTCTCATGGTGAAAAAAAAAATAATCAACAAAAGTATTATCATTTTGATCGTGGACCTTTCAAGCAAAGGGTTGGACGAGGAGGACTTGGACAGGTTGTTGCAACTGCATCTACATATTGTAAGTGTCTTTTTAATGTTATCATTAATATATGCTTGGCCTATTTCCTTCAATTTTGTGTGTTATTACATATGCTTGTTTATTATGGATGAATTTGGTTTAAACTAATCTTGGTAGAGTAGGAAGTCTTTGTTTTCTTTACTGTCCATTGCATTGCAGGAATCGTGTCGTGCTAAGGAGCATAGAGATCAAGTTAAAATTGGATTAAGCAAGGACAAGATTTGAAACAAGGTACATCATACCTTCTCCCTCTTTCTTTTGATTAGTTTAACTATATTTAAAGGGTTGTTAGTGTCCATTTGCATTTTTTTGTCTTGGTAGTAGGGGTCTAGAATCCAAGGGTATATTCACCTGTCCACAGTGGGATTTTCCTATAACAGTCAGAGACTTTGGGAGTTTGAAATATTTGAGGCATAGTATAGTAGAGGGACGATCAACGTCGATCGTCGATTGTCGAATGTCGATCGTTGATTGTCGAACGCTGAAACATTTAATGTCGATCATCGATCACTGAAAACATAAAACATTAATAGCCAAATGGCCAAGGCCACGTGGAGAGATTTCAGGACTTCGGGGAGTATGCGTGTAGTAAGAAAAGGGATGTTCAACGTCGAACGCCGAAGACCCCAACTAATAACACCCAGATAACTTCGAGAGGTTGTATATTGCAAACCAGGGATCAAATTTTGAGTCGGTAATAGTCGTTAGAAAGCTAAAGATGAGTAGAAGAGGATGAAGACCTCGGAGAGATGATTTGAACAAGCAAAAAATTGATGCCCCATCCCTAGAAAGGGTATTTAGGGTTCGAGTATGTTGCAAATTGGTATTAGAGCATGGCAACAACACTTGGCCTGCTTGTGCTCATGCACGAGTCGCATAAAATATTATTAGAGAACTTTATGGGGTAACACCCTACCTTACCCCCCTTCTATAAGAAACTTGTCTGAACCTCTACTGAAGAGAGGAACGAAACCTTCTACTGTTGATATATGCTTTGGAAATCTGCATTGTATGTTGCTAATGTTTCCAAATAAAGAAGCTTACTTCACTTTGCAATAATATGTGTTGTTCATTAATTGGTAGATTAGTAACTAACAAAAAATGTTTTGCCAACACTCAAGCAGTCATTGAATAGTGGGAAAACTACAGTGTAAGGGATGGTGACACACCATGATTTGGGGTAGAGCTCCCACAATAGAGAGGAAGAATATGATGAAAGGAGGGTGGTGGAAACCCCTCCATATTTGGTCAAAACTATAAGAAGCCTCATGGCAGAATTAAATAGTTATAAGGATGACAATGAAAGGCTGATGAAGGAGCAGGAAAAACAGACTGAAATTAATGTAGTCCTACTGTAAAGTCTATCAGATATACAAAGGCAACTAGAACATGGTCTAGCCCCCATTCATGTGGAAATACATCATACTAATAAAACTCCAAGTCCACCTGAGATACAAAAGCAGGGTTTGGAAAGTGGCCACACCAGGAGGAGCACCTCAAGGAAGGCCCAACATGGAGCCAAGAGACACTCACTGGAATGTCTCTCTAAGGACACTGACAACTCCAAGGAATCTTCTAGTGGCAAAACTAGTTCCCATTCTCAGACGAGAGGAAAGAAGAGGAAACATTCCAAGAGTAATGACCCTGAAGAGTTCAAGAAAGCCAAATCGTTCACCTTCGATGGAGAGATTAAGAGGGGGGAAGAAGCAGAAGTTTGGCTACTCAACTTGAAGAAGTACTTCAGAGTCCATGACTACTCTGAAAACTTAAAGGCTTGAATAACCATTTTCAACCTGAATGGGAAAGCTTCCATTTGGTGGGAGGACGTTAGGAATGTGAAAGGAATCCATGAGAAGGACTTGTCATGGAAACAATTTGAGAAATACTTCAAGAAGAAGTATCTATCAGAAAAGTACTTTGATGGGAAGACCAAGGAGTTATATGAACTCAAGTTGGGACAACTCGCCATAAATGAGTATATCAATAAATTTCTCGAGCTGATTATCTACCCTACATAAAGGATGAAAAAGTAAAGATGCAACGAGTTATTAGTGGATTACCTCACTCCTACCGGGACATAATTGAGTTTGATGAGCCAAAGACCTTAGAATATACTATTCGAAAAGCAAGGTATTACTATGAGCAATTCAAGAATAAGACAGAACCCCATGACGACTAGAAGAAGAAAAACAATTCGGGATTCAAGAAGAAGGGGTTTAAACCCTCAAGATTTAAGAACCATGGGAAGAGCTCTTGGATGAGCCTTCCTACCAGAAGTGTGTATCAACCAAATTTTCCATCCCAGAGTGGAAATAAACCATTTGGAGTAGTTCCAAGTAAGATTGATAACACAAAGAGAGAACCCTTGAAATGTTGGGGTTGTGGAGAGGAACATCTGTTGAGGGACTGTCCGCATAGGCAACATAGAAATACAACGTCCAAGAGGCTACCACAGTCAATGATGTGGCTAGGAGCATGCCACAAATTTATGCAGCTTTGGATAATAGACAAGCTGACCACCAAGCTTCAGTGGTGGAGATGGAAGGTACGATTGCCAACCATCTTATTTCAATTTTAATTAACCCTGGTTCTAATTTGAGTTATGTTGCTCCTCAAACTGTTGAGAAATGTAAATTGCAACAAGTTAAATCATGGCTGGTAAAACTAGCCACTGGAACCAAAAGAAAAGTAACAGAGGTCATACCAACATGCCAATTCGTTATAAGTGGGTTGCCCACCCAAGCAAACCTAAACATACTTCCTTCAGGATATTATGACCTGCTGATTGGCATGGACTTGTTGGCTGCCCACAAAACCAAGTTGGACTGTTACAGTAAAACTTTGGAGTGTGAAAATGAAGAGGGAAGAAGGGTAACCCTACAAGGGATTCAAAATCCTATCTCAATGAGACAAATATCAGCCCTCCATGTGAAGAATTATTGTAGAAAGGGATGTCCCTTGTATGCAATACAAGTGTTGAACTCTTTTGAGAACAACAAACCCAGCCTAGAGGACCATCCCATATTAAGAGAATATAAATATGTATTCCCATAAGAGGTGCCAGGTCTACCTCCAATAAGGGATATTGACTTTTCAATAGAACTTGTACCAGGAGTGGTGCCAATGTCTAGAACACCCCATAGAATGAGTACCCCAGAGCTAGTTGAGGTCAAAATATAGTCGAAGGAGATGTGGGACAAATGCTACATTCGACCTAGTGTGTCTCCATGGGGAGCACCACCCTTCTTTGTGAAAAATAAAGATGACACACTCAAATTATGCATATATTATAAACAATTCAATAAGATGACCATCAAGAATAAATATCCCTTACCAAGGATCGATGACTTGTTTGCCCAATTAAGGGGTGCTACAATCTTCTCCAAGATTGAATTGAGGTATGGATACCACCAGGTCTGAATTAAAGATGAAGACATCCACAAGACAACCTTTAGGATAAGATATGGTCACTATGAATTTGTGGTGGTGCCATTTGGGCTTACCAATGCACCAACCACTTTTATGTTCTTACTGAATAATGTATTTAGAAAGTTCCCGAATAGGTTTGTGTTGGTTTTAATTGATGATATCCTAATCTATTCCAAGAATAGGGAATAACATGAAGAGCATCTCAAGCTAGTACTCCAAGTACTAAGAGAACATCAACTCTATGCTAAGCTTAGTAAGTGTGACTTTTTCCAGAAACAAGTCCATTACTTAGGCCATGTTATCTATGAGGAAGGAGTGACAATTGATTCTGATAAGATTAAAGCCATCATGGATTGGCCTACCCCAAAGGATGTATCTGATATCAGATCCTTTATGGGCCTAGCAGGATACTATAGGAGGTTCATAAAGGGATTCTCCAAGATTGGTTTCCCAATCACCTCCCTTCAGAAAAAGGGGGTTAAATTCATTTGGACATCAGAATATGAAGAAAGTTTTCAAGAGCTGAAATACCTTCTAACCAATGTGCCCGTACTGAAGATTGCAGATCCAAACAAGGACTTCCTTGTGTGTACTGATGCCAACAAGGAAGGGCTCAGAGGAGTCCTTATGCAAGAAGGACATGTGATTTGCTACGAATCCAAAAAATTGAATGAGCATGAAGTCAATTATGTGACCCACGATATGGAATTGGTTGCCATAGTGCATGCTTTAAAAATGTGGAGGCATTACCTCTTAGGTAGAAGATTTATACTTATGACATACCATAGTGGGTTGAGGTATTTGTTTGACCAACCAAAACTCAATGTGAGACAAGATAGGTGGATGGCTCTCCTTAGTGAGTTTGATTTTGAAATCAAACATATCAAAGGAAAGGAGAATAGGGTGGTTGATTCCCTTAGTAGAAGTATAAAAGTGGTTCACTTGGCAGCTATAAACGCTAGTGAATTAGACATCAAAGAGAGAGTCAGAAGTGCACAAGAAACATATGCATTTTTCAAGACCGTGACATCATACCTAAAGCAAGAGCCCACAGAGCTGAAGTATGAAGTCTATCAGATGCTTAATGATGGCCTGCTAACTTACAAGGGTAGATTGTTTATTCCAAATTGTGACGACTTGAAGAGGTTCATAATGGATGAACTACACAAAAGACCATATGTTGGTCATCCTGGTTATCAAAAAATGATCACGACCACTTGGAAACTATTTTATTGGCCCATAATGAAAAATGACATAGTTGATTACTTAGCTAAGTGTCTAGAATGTCAGCAAGTCAAGGCAGAGCACCGACACCCAGCAGGGTTGTTGCAGCCCCTACCAATTCCCGAATGGAAATGGGAAATCATATCCATGGATTTCATCATAGGATTACCAAGATCAACCAAAAAAAACGACATCATCATGGTAGTTGTGGAAAAACTAAGCAAGGCTTCTCACTTCATACCCGTCAAGTCAACTTGCAAGGCAATAGATATTTCCAGCGTTTTCATGAAAGATATATTTAGACTGCATGGTATGCCTAAGGAAATTATATTCGACAAAGATACAAAATTTACTCCAAACTTTTAGAAATCTCTATTTGTTGGTTTTGAAACGAAATTGCTCTTTAGTACAGCCTATCACCCTCAAACTGATGGGAAGATAGAGAGGGTAAACCAAGTGTTAGAAGACATGTTGAAGATGCATGTAATGCATCGACCCAAGAAGTGGGAGGAATACCTACCACTAGTAGAATTTTGTTACAACAATGGCTATCAAGAGTTATTAAAAATGAACCCTTTTGAAACCCTCTATGGAAGACAATGCAACATTCCAATCAGCTAGAACAACCCAGTAGACAGAGTTATAATCAGGCCAGAAATGCTAAAGGAAATGGAACAACAAGTAATTCAGATCAGACAAAATCTGAAGATATCCTAGGATAGACAAAAGAGTTATGTAGACATGAAAAGGACTCCAATAGAGTTCAAAGCAGGGGATCATGTGTATCTCTGAGTTAGACCCAAGAAAATCTCTTTGAGGATGGGAGCTTGTGCCAAGTTGGCACCTCAGTATTGTGGACCCTTTGAAGTTTTGGATAGAGTGGGACCAGTAGCCTATCGGCTAGCACTTCCTCCCACAGTGAAGGCACATAATGTTTTCCATGTTTCTTTATTAAAGAAGTATGTACATGATTCTAATCATATTATTGACTGGTCTGTGATTCAGGTGGAACCCAAGGTAGAATTCCTGCGAGAACCTCAATGCATAATAGACAGGAAGGAAACCCCATTTAGGAACAAAACCATTGCACAGGTCAAGGTGTAGTGAAAACACTTTGGCCTAGATGAGGCTACATGGGAAATGGAGGATGCCATGAAACAAACATATCCATTTTTGTTTACTTCTATACATACATAGCACATCAACAGATAGAACATTGAGGACGACGTTCCTTTAAGGGGGAGGGGATTGTAATACCCATGTTTCCCCCAGTTTGTAAATATAACTATAACTGGCCAAGATATTATGGCAGACTAAATATGTGTGAATGCTTGATTTGATGAACCTTTGTATAAAAGGGTCAATGTATGAATTATTTGTTATTAATAGAAATTGGATATGTGATTGCATAACTGATGAAAGGGGTGAGTTTGCCAAGATAGACCATGGATGTTACGAGAGAGATGGTGAGGGAAACCAAGAATGGTTGAGATGACCCTCACCAAACCAGTACCTACTGGGTGTAATTGCTCAATAGTCCTCTGACCTATAAATGAATTACCAGTCAGGCTGGTAGTTGGAAGGCCATCCTCAAGAGTTAATGAGGAGAGGGGGCAGGGTACCCATCTGTAAGGCTTCTAAGCCTGACCACAAGTTGGGGATTTGGATCCACACAACCTTGATGAGGAAGGCAAGAAAGGAAGTAATTCAGAGGACATAGACAAATCTGCAAGAAGTAGAGTAGAGAAAACAATATCCAAAAGAGAAGAGAGCATGTTTTTTTTTACTCTGGAGTTGAGAGAAAAGCTGAGAAGCAAACTCATTTTTGGCTGTAAGAATCCATGGGCAGGATCTCTATGCAAGCTGATAAATGAGACTGACGAGTGACTAAGGAAGTGCTCATGCAGATCTCCTTGCTCGGTGTATAGGAATCTGGTTGCCAAGATCCTGTGGGAGGAGGAGAGCAACCTTCGTCCATGTCTGTTGTGGAGAAAGGAGAAAGAATCTCGGGGGTGGCCAACGGTAAATCCGACAAGACCGGCTGTGCCTATGGTTAGGTGGAAACATGCATCCCTTTCAGCATTTGCTTCACATTTTCCAGTTCTGATAAGTATTTTCATACTTTGTGTAATATATTGGATGCAACGATTGAATGTCTATATTTATGGTTAAGTCTTGCAGTGTTTGAACAATTATTAGAAATGCTCATTTTGCTTCTGTAAAATGATATTTTTACATGGTTTTTGATTTGCCTCAATTAGCCGCTAGAGAGTTATGGGATGTGAATCCGCAAGGAGATTCGGGGTAGGATTGAATGAAACATTTAATTCATGCCGACCTTTTGAGTTTACCTTAGCAAGAATGTCAAGTTCAACTTTGTGGGAGAAGGACTTTCCTTCAAACCCTCCACCCATGTGACCAAGGGCTCATACCCATGGCCTTAATCAAGTCTCAACTAAGAGTTGAGTGTAGAATGGAATCCATACATGATCCCATATGACCCAGGGTTGGAAACCCCTCGCTAAGCCCGAAAGGAGTGAAGCTACTTTGCCTTCAGGACTTCGGGATTGATGATTCCACAACCCTCGAAAACAACCGAAGGTCAGAGTCGCGAATTGATGAGGGTCGTAGATATGGGGATCCAGTGGAGATCTCTCTCAGTCGTTAGATTAGACTTAGGAAGGGTAGCGTTAATTACTTCGACGAAGTTCCACTTCGGGAGAATAGGAGTGGTTTAGCATCGAAACTTCTGAATGTCGGAGTCACGAAGTTAATCTGGACCGTTGAGAATAAAGGGATGCGTGTCCATAGATCAACGTGTATCTGGGAATTCGGGTATTCGGTGGTATCAATGTGAAGATATAGGGATGTAGAACATCGAATGCCGAACGCTGACGCTCAACATAGAATGTCGAATTTAGGAAGTGATGTAGACCGTCGATCCTTGGATCCTTCGAGATCCCTCGCAGTCGTCGATCTAAGGACTCCGTTGAGAACCCCTCTTAGCTGCCCAACCAACCGGGAACACGTCATGGAGTGACACATGGCCCCCACTTGTCCCCTGTCAAAATTCGCTCGTTGGACTAGAGCCATTGGATGAGAGGCCATGTGGGAGGATATCCTATAGTCTGGAGACTTGGTACTCTGGAGGAATTTAGCCAAGAGTCTTTAGAGTGTGAAAAACTCTGAAGTCGCGAACGACGAAGTGAATCTCGACCATTGATTGAAGAGTTTGAAGACTAGGATCTTTGGGGGATTTGCGATGTGAGGAGTTGGTAAGCTCTGAAACTTGAAGTCACGAAGTAACGGAAGCCGTGGATCTATGGGTCTATGTGGATAGATTTCAACCGTGAGATTTGAATGAAGTTAGAAGGTTGTATGTCGGGGGCTGATATGGCTCACTGACATAATTTAGGGTGACGTGGACGTGCAACTAAGGTGCCATGTGTCACCAGAATATGGATGATTCACAGATCCCTTATGCCTATGAAAGCATGACACGTGTCAACCCCTAATGAGGACATGTGTTACCTCTGGCCCTCACTGCGTGTTAGACTCTGGTTCGTGCCCTCTTAGCCATTATGGTTGGTGACGCGACTGGGACTCCAAGACTTTAGGAGTTCAAAATATTTGGGAAGTAGTATAGTAGAGGGGTGATCAACGTTGATTGTCGATCGCCAAACGCCGAAAACGTAGAACGTCGATTGTTGATTTTTGAACGTCGAAACGTTCAACGTCAATCGTTGATCGCCAAACACCGATCATCGAATGGCCAAGGCCACGTGGAGAGATTTCGGGACTTATGGGAGTATGCGTGGAGTAAGAAAAGGGGCGTTCAACGCCGAACCCCAAAGATCCCAACTAATAACGCCCTGATAACTTCGGGAGGCTGTATCTTGCAAACCATGGATCAGATTTTGAGATGGTAACAATCGTTAGAAAGCTACAGACGGGTGGAAGAGGATGAAGACCCCAGAGAGATGATTTGAGATGATTTGAATGAGAAAATATTTGATGCCCCATCCCTATAAAGGGTATTCAGGGGTCAGGTGTTTTACATGCTATTCCTCCCGATTTCGATGAGCTATTACACTGAGAGGTTTCTCTAAATAATATGCCCATTATGACCTTCTTAGTGAATTTAATTAAGGTATGACCCATAATAACTCAAAATTAGGGAAAACACCGGAATGCAACAAAACCAAATCCAAGCTGTGTAGAATGGATCTTGATGATGAATGATGCAAGTCGGGCCCAATAAAACCCCTCAATATCTCCCGAACTTTCTGTCACCCCTATCTAACTACTCTGGTAGGCATAACACTTTGTAATGTAATAATGTATGTTATCCCCACTTTTTAGGGATAACTAGGAGATCATGTATGTTATCCCCACATTTACTTTTAATTGCTTATAATGAATATCAGATAGTCATTGATTTATATGAAGTACTAACTAAGATTGCACATATCAATTTCCTTGTTGTATTGTCTCAAGCAAGTGCTTTTATTCTCTTTGGTTATACCTTATTATTAGTTGTTTAGCCGGGACTATCTGATTGGCGGTGATCTGTGAAGGGGAAATTTGTCCTTATCCTTTTATCCTTTGTCCTTTCAAAACCCCAGGTCACCGGGGATGTCTCCCCTGGGCCTAGCCTCCCTAAAGAGAAAGAGCCTTCCCATTGTGGTGACATTGGGTGGGATAGGTTCCTTTTACGCTAGTTTGGCCCTCTACCTTATAGACTTTTATCCTAGCTACAAACTATGCGATAACATTTTGGCGCCATTGTCGGGGAACACTGAGTCAATTCTCCTCAAACGACAAATCTTCTCGATAAGCCTTGCCTCTAGAGTTTTATCTAACAAGCTTACCTGACGATTCCACTGGGGTGTTTTTCCCTTATCCTTTGATAGTTTCATGCAAATTATTTGGTGACTCCACTAATTTTTTCAGGGTGCCACCTTACTCTCAAAATCTGTGATATTTCCAAGTTATGGGACCATGGCACACTGGGAACAAATGTATCCGAGTATTGATTTCAGAAGTTTTCAAGGATACCCAAATTACTTTGATACAAAATGGCTAAACAACTCTCCAATGTTTTTGGGCCTCCCAACTCCTCACATCGTAAATTTTTTGGAGTATTTGAGCGAGATAAAGTTGGGAGGAGAGGGTGCTCTTATAAAATTATTCATACTCACTCTGCCATCCTACTTGCAAGATCAGTTTAAGAGTTGTTGCGAAGACAGGGGTATATCTTCTTTCATACACCTCATTAGTAGGTTCACTGACGTTACCAAACCATGCTTCCAAATGTATGAAGATGCCCTTCATAATCTCACAATAGCCTTGGAATATGGGGGATTCACTAGTGAGATTGTGGCAGATCTCAGAAATGCTTATCATGTTCAACATCAAGAACCCTCTAATGTGAAAAAAGAGATCCATGAAGAACGTTGTCAACCCCTTGAAAAGGAGCAGGATTTTTCCCATGATTCAATGGACTGCAGTGAAGACATGACTAAAGAAGTGAATTGTGAGGATGAAGCACCAGTACCCGCTCCTCAGCCTGATGAAGCCCTCCAAGATCCTATCCCTTCTGCACAAGATGAAGAGAATGAGGTAAGTCATTTTCCTTTCCAGTTTTTTGATGATACCTTGTTCTATGACTCAGAGAGTGAAGAGGAAATGGAACCCTTGGACAAGCTTGATCCTCTATGTCTCAAGACTGAAGATGTGGAGGTAGATCTTCCACTTGATGAAGTTATCCAAACACTTGAAGCTCCTGCACATGAAGGATTAAACAAGGTGAGTTATTTCCAAACTTTCAATGATTCTTTATTTTATGATGTAGAGAGCAAAGAAGTATCAGATGTTTTAACCCCTTCATGTTATGATGAAGATAATGACTTTGTTGATAATTTTGATGAATTCATACATGTCAGGAAACATGGATGGGATATGATTAGATATGATGGCAATCCCATGTACGACATTGATGGTCCTTTCCAAAGGTTTCCTTTTCATTTATCACATGAAGTTACTAACAATTTTGACATCTGGCAACAAGAACCTGACCTTATTCAGACACCCAGGGATGACCCAATGCTATGCTCTCCGAATAATTTTCGGTCATACCTTGAGGAATTTGATGATTGTTCTTTTGAGCACTTGGATTTATTTTATGAAGAAAATTATCAACCATTGTTATGCTCAGATATTGATAAAAATGAGGAAGTTACTTCCCTGAAGCAGGATACTTGTGATAAGATTTTCCACCCTCCTTTGATCACTTTACCTTGCTTTGTCACTGAAGGTATGGTTTGGAAACATGTCCCTTTTCCCAAGTCTTCTGTAAGACAAAGCCTCATTCTGGATTTTAGGGGAATGTTGAGTACCCCAAGAAGAATCTTATTATTACAGTTTTCCAGCTTCCCCTTTAGGAATGGTCAGTCATCCTTTCAGTTTTTGCTAATCCCTTCTCAGGCCTCAAATTGTGAAGACGTCCAAGGTAGCCAGCATTCAGATTCCTCAAGTTGGTCTTTTGAACCTTTGACTTTTCACAATCCATTTCCGAGATGGATTAAGCACTCTCCCGAGGGTCTGACTTGGCACAATTTTATCCCTCCCACCCGCCCCCATGAGTTAAACTTTGTGATTTCCAGTGTTATGATATATATTCCAACTCATGCCATTTTTGTGCTTGATTTATCACTATTTTGGTTTATGATGAAGCACAAAGGCAGGTATCATGGGACATTTCTGGATTGGCTTCACTGGTTGTTTGACTACACCCAACATTCTAGCCAATAGGCAAGTACAGGTAAGAAGTTTTCTTTCAAATTCTTACTTATTGATTGCATTATTTTAGTCTATATATATATGTATGTTGGGGTGGCATTACCACCCCAATTTTGTTACCGATGTTACTTTTGAGATCAAGTAGGTCTGCAGGTTATGCCAGATATGCTGAGGTTCTCATGCACTCTACGGTGAGCACATGTCCCCGAGTTGGAGCTAGATGTTATCCCCACTTTTTAGGGATAACTAGGAGATCATGTCTCAAGGCCCACATGTCCTAGACATGGAGTACCGAGAGCAGGATTGACCTGAGCATGGCCCTTGAGGGCCTACCTTTTCTTCTTCCATCGTCCTTATCTTGTCAGCAACAACATCATTCATCACCATCGGTTTGGTCCTGTATCAAAAGAGGTTCTTTCTCCATGAGGTAATTAGTCCAGGTATCATGGTATGTGTCACATTTGATCATTAAAACCTTTAAATGTATGCCTATGATTCCTTTTATTTCTAACGACTGCTTGGATCTTACATTTGCCCACTTGACCATGTTTGGGGGGATTGACAGGGTGTCCTAGCAAGCCTTTGTCCATAGGTTTTGTTTTGCCACTGGGGGGACTTCAGAAAAGCCATCATCCGCTCCCATCATAACACCACTATTTCATCTTATTTCCCGCTCATTTGTCCCACTCCCCTTGTCTGGGCATTGGGTTGACCTTTTTTCAGGATTACACCTTATCTTGTGGGAAGAAGGGGCTAAAGGCCTAGAAGGTAAAAGTAAGTTGGTAAAAGATAAGAGCCTAAGAATAAAACCTCGAGCGGTCACGCTCAGGGATCCCCGATAAAGCAATAAAAGGCTTCTCAATAAGAAACAAGAGGGACCTGGAAAAATAATAAAACAAGACCTAGTTAGAGGATAGGGGGTCTCATCACGAGCTAGCCTATTAGGTCCATGGGTACCTAGCAGTATGACATTCCCACCAGCTGGTTACCACGCCAGGGCAATGACTCTTGGTTGCATGGCCAAGGGAAAGGGGGTCTCATCATGAGCCAACCTTTCATTTCTGTAAAAGTACTTGTGGGTAACGCTACCACCACTGGTCACCGCACCAAGGCAGTGTCCCTTGATTAGCTCTTGAACAAAAAGGAAAAGAAAAGCAATAAAAAAATAAAAAAAGAATAAAGGCAAGAATGGGCTTGGAAAGAATGCATCCATGACAGGTACATCTCGCCTTCTACAAAGGCGCCCACAGGTAACACTTTGCATCCTTGGCCCTCATTGCACCCACATTCTTGGACTTCCCCTGACCAAATCACCCACTCACATGGTTTTGATGAGGTTTCTCCTGGGAACTCTCCTTTTCTGATGGGCACTAGCCCAATAGGACTTTTTGTCTTTTCTCCCAGATTTGTATAGCAGGCTTGTGTAATGTCTTTGAGCTATTGACAGATGTATTAGGGATTTTATGCATATGTTTAATAATATTGATGATGAGGTGTGATTGACATTGCTATGATCCCTGTGACTGATGAGCCCACAGAGGGTGTAGCCTTTGATGTGCAGGACCATGCTTGATGGACAGGTACCATTTGGACCGGTACACATGGGGAGATGATTAGTTCGGACCTCCATGGGGCTAAAGTGCCCACCAGATAGATGTTGAGACCCCATTAGGGAGCAGAGATAGGACACAGTTGGATCAGGGGCTTTGCACCGAAGAAGAAGAGAACGTTCCACCAGAGGCACCCCGACACAGCTTGACCTAGGGGTGATGACCCTTTCTTAGTGGAATGTTGGCCTTTGGAGGCATAGGATGTCACCACCTTGACCATGACATCACCCAACATCATGGGCGTTTGGGGCAGGCAGACTAGGCAATAGTGGCACGTGTGGCAGGTTGGAGAAGCCCAAGGAGGGCTAACGTTTTGCTCCAAGACGCCCCATTTGCCCTAATAAGGGCTAACGTTTCCCTTGGAGGGGATTTTACTCTCCTTTCAACTTGATTTAGGGTTTTAACTTAGCATTTAATGTAAAAACAATATGATTTTGATATTATGGCCTTGTCGACCTTTTTATGACCTAAAAAGTAAATTAGGTCATTGATACAGTATATATTGAGGATTTTGATCCGCATTTTATGATAACAATTTTGACTCACTCATAGTGAGGTCTGATATTTAGCACCCTATTGGGGTTTTTGGCTGAACAAAGTGATGCACACTTGTTGAAGGAAGAGATGTTTTGGAATTTATGGTGTTTCTCTTGAAGGAAGGTGTTACAACTAGGGTTTGCATGGTTATTTCTTCATGAATTGTAAGTGTTTCTTTTGCAAAACTTCTTATTGAATGGTTGTAGTTTAAATTTCTTTCATATTGCTTATAAATTTGTTAAATCAAAACCCTAGGTGACAAGCACACAAGTAGGTCCTTGTCTCATGTCCCCTGATAGAGAAACTTTCAGCCATTGAAAGAGAGAAAGAGAGCCTATCCGTAGCTACACTCCTTGTTTCTCTTTCCCCTGTGCTAGCCGTACCATTTAGAATCCAAGAGGAGGAAGACGTCCCAGGCCTAGGTTATCTACACTTAGGGCCGTTTTTCCTTTAGGGTTTGATGAAAGAGCCTTGTTGTAGCAACACTCTCCCTCATTAAGCCTTCTTTTCTTGATTTTGTGCTTCATTTGAGCTAGCTGTTTGCCAGGAAGGAGGAGAGAGCACGAGGCCTTGCTTTTGCAACACCGGAGTGAGCCTCTCTCCCCTAGGGTTCTGTCTTTGAGGCCCTGCTTTAGCAACACCTTGAAAATTTTCCCTCTAGTCCTTTGAAATCTCATCTGCTTCAACCTTTGCATCCTTCACTTATGACTCCATTAAACCCTAAGGCACTGATCTGAGAGTCCTCAAACTTTGAAGTGAAGCTAATCAAACAAACTCTTAAAACTTTTGAATCTCAAAACCCTAACTTGCTAACCCTTAATGCTGACGTCACTCCTTGCTATTATATCATTGAGGCAACAACGTTTTGTCTAGGAGCAATTGAATGGTAGTTGAGAGCATTTATTAGACTAAGTATTGATTGATTATATTGGATGCCATATCATTGTTGTATTTATTGACAAGTGATACATGTATCATTGCTATTTTGTAAACATTAACTTTGTGAACATTTACTTTTAATTGCTTACATTGAATATGAGATAGTCACTGATTTATATGAAGTACTAACCAAGATTGCACGTATCAGTTTCCTTGTTGTATTGTCTCAAGCAGGTGCTTTTCTTCTCTTTGGTTATACCTTATTATTAGATGTTTAGCCGGGACTATCTGATTGGTGGTGATCTGTGAAGGGGAAATTTGTCGTTATCCTTTTATCCTTTGCCCTTTCAAAACCCCAGGTCACCGGGGACATCTCCCCTGGGCCTAGCCTCCCTAAAGAGAAAGAGCCTTCCCATTGTGGTGACATTGGGTGGGATAGGTTCATGTTACGCCAGTTTGGCCCTCTACCTTATAGTCTTTTATCCTAGCTACAAACTGTGCGATAACAATGTCCAAAAATGGGGACATTACAGTCCCCCCTGCTAGAATATTGCTTGCCCTCGAGCGATAACTAAATCAATCTGCATATGATACCAGGTTTCCATATCCAATTGTCTAACACAAAGTTGACTCCCCTCAAGATGGGGCCTCTCCAAGTGCTCATCCTGCATGACAACCAAATGCTCATGATGAGTAGAATGATCAATGGCCAAATAATCTCAGTCGACTCCGAAAGCAACAACTCTACTCGAAAATAAACTCTATTAAACAATGAACTACCAAGCACTCCAATCCCTGTATCCCATATCAAGATGTGAACTTCAATGCCCGATGAAGTATAGTTCTGTAACATATCAACACCATGAGTCTCTTGCAAATAACACACAACCTCAACCCGAAATGAGTCTATCCTACCAGACCATACCGAACCGAACATGACCCCCACCGACTGAACATGCTGATGCCATAGTGAGGTACCATAAGACCTCAATGAATCACCAACCAATGGCGTGCTCTCCCCAATACTGAAACTCAATGGAAAATCAAAGTGAATTCCCCCTGCAAAGGTCCACTCGTCTCCTTCAGTCAATGAAATGCCCAACCCTGTAATCCCATTGTCCCATGCTAGTCTTTGACAGGGACCATCATGTTGATGATGCTCTACTCTGATCATGATTGTCTGCTCAAAGTATCCATACTGGATCCTCCACTCCTAGATCCTCATAAGATAAAACAAACTATTTACCAAATGGACTCCCAGATCCCATGTCAAATTTGGAAGTTCATCACTTCCAATCCCCACTAACTATTGATGTTCCCTACTGCTAACTGTCGAAAGCCCTCCACCCTCATCCCAATGAGAGTCTGAATATGTAGCAACCTCTGAGATATCCTCTCTCCCATGGCCTAGGATACTCTCCATCATGCCCATGGCCTCAACTGTCTACCCCTGATGATCCACCCCTATCCTATTGTATGCAATCAAGACACTCATGTCAGGTGGTCTCAACCTACCAACTCTCCATGTCCTCTACCACTGTCTATCTCCCCCTGTGTTGTTTTCAATGATGAAAGTATCGGGAAAGGCTATCATAAATATCTGCAACCAACTGTAGGATTGGAAAGTATTATATTCTTTGGTCAATCCGAAATACTTGACCAAAATCTCGTCCACTGACACCCATGGTAAATTATCTCATGTACTCATCACTGAACACCAACCATTGGGTACAACAGTAGGTATCTCCACAAAATGTGGGTCAATCATTCTCCATCCATCATCACTCATGCAATTGCTGCTACGGTGAAGGTGATCTCCCAGATCTATACACTGTTATAGGGGAGAGGAATCTCCATGCTCTACTAGTTACATCTCCTCATGCTCCTCCATCCACCGATGTTCCTCTACCAAACCACCAATATCCTCTAACAATGTAACTGAAGGATATATATGACTCTTTGCTGAGATAGATATAGTGGATCTCTGACTAGTCTCCTCAAGGAGCTCCTCTAATCTGGCCTATGATTCTTGAAGGGTTGTCTGTGTACCTTCCAAGAATCCTCGTGTGCTCACCAACTCATGAGTGAGTTGGTCCATCTCAACCTCCTGCTCCCTCAGTGCCTTGTGATACATCTTTCCAACCTCCAATAGGTAATCTATATCCATCGATAACTGTTGGTAGTCGGTCCTCATCACAATCACTCTCTCCATGAGTGTATGGAAGTCATCAATGGCAAGTCTCCTATTTTAACTATCATGTGCCATAGAGGCCCTCCAACAATAACCTACGACCAATGCATGTGTGTCATCAATGCATCTAGTGGCTGCCATGATCATGTCCTCACTGACTCTCAACTATCCTGTCAAGTGTCATGACTCCTTATCACATCCCTGTTGAGGTGCTACCTCATGCCTCTCACTGCTAGTGTCAATAATGGAATCCTCAACAACACATTATGTTGGTTTGGGATCTACTCTTCTATTGGTTTTGAGGGTTCTTTATGGGGTATTTTGATTCTAAGTGACCATCACAGATTGACCTTGGTTCAGATTTAATAAGCTTCCCAACAAAATCCCTTTAAAACTATCAGACCCTCTGGTAAACGAGAAGGCAACGCAACACACAGAGTGTACTGCGTAGTCTCACCTGAGATAGCTCTATGGGGGGCTGCAATACTCAGGTGTTTGCAACCTGAGATCGAGTGAGATCTCTGGTTGTGCGCAGTAAAATTTATTCATTAATTCTAACATCTAGCGATAACATTCATTCTATGCATGCATGTGGAATACCAGATCTACTTAGTCACTTCATTCATATAACATTCATCAATTACTCAAACATAAATACATATATATTCATTCACGTAATCACAGTGTTACCGTGGTTCACCCCCTCTTGTGCTACGTCCACAAAGATCTGGCTCTCAAGCTTCTTATTATGGTTCAAAAATATATCACGCCATGCGTGTTTACTTTCTTGGATCTCACTCTCCTCAATAGGCTCCTCAACCCCTGGGAAGCTGACTAGATCGCACCATGATTCTTAGCCTGTGATCCAACCCTCAGGATCGAGCCGCTCACCAGCTTAACGACTCATACAGTTCTTACCATTCTTTTCCTCTCTATCGGGACTCTCTTCTTGGTCCGTATCGACTCCCTTATGTCACCTAAGTACTACTTATTTATACCCTTGGCTCACCAACAGTTACAATACGTTACAAAAACCCTATCCCTAGCGTTGTTAGGTCTTCCTTCCATGTGCGCTTCGCTTGCTTCTCTTACACGTGTTGATTTTCCTTCCAGTTGTCTTTTCCCTCTTGCATGCTTCTCCTCCAAAAATAACCTTTCTTTCTGACTAGGCCTGCATCCAACATGCCCCCAACACTGAGATGTGGCTCGTCCCGAGCCACCTAAACCTTGTGCGCTTCTTTGATCTCTCCTGCGTGAGCCTGGAACTTCTTTGTGAGTTCCTTTTCTTGCATTTGAGCCTGCGCGTTCTTCTCCTTGAGTGTGTCCAATACCTACACTACAATCTCATTGCTGATCATCTCTGCGCACTCTGCCTAAGTTTGTGCCATGTTCTTCTTTGCGTCTTCCACCTGCGTAATGACCTCCGTTGCCCGCTCTTGGACTGGTTCCATTTGAGCTTAGTGCTCCTTCTTCTATGCCTACATGACTATGAGTTCTGCATGCAACTTCTTCATATCCTGTGCCCCTTTGACGCGCTCCATGATTGACATTATCTTCTGCCTCTGCTTGAGGTCCTAGATAGCTGTACTTATCCTCTGCTCTTCCTGGTCCCACTGCTAGACTCGTTGATCCTCCTCAAGCTTCATCCATAGCTATGCTACTTTATCGACCAAGTCGGTCGCTGTGCTGACTTGTAACTCCATCTCCTCCATCTGCGATGTTGCTTCCCACTTCCTTTTCTCCTTCACCTCAGGGGGAGTGGTAGGTACGAGTTGTTCTCGGAGGTGCTCGATCTCCTGCCTGTATTGATCGATTGTCTGCACAATCTGATCAATCTTCTGCGTCGCCGTGAGCTCTGTTGTCTGTGCGCTCTTTGGAATTTTCTCATAGGCTACCTCCAATCTCTGCTCCAGTCTATCCATGCGGTCTTTCTCATCTTTGGTCTAGAGATTAATCTGCTTGAGCACCAATTCCAGCTCCTCTCACTTCTCTTTTGTCTGTTGCAACTCTGCTGCGTTTGTGCATGCGCGTGACTGTACCTCATGTGCGACGCTGACTTGTAGTTAATACAAGGCCTTGGCTGGTATTTGCGTCATTACCAACTATATTTGGGCTAAATCCTTCAAGGGTGTCTAACCCACAATTTCATCCATGTGAAGCATGTTGGGTGTAACATGAAATGTCGAGCTCAGTTGTGCTGTCGTCTGGATCCTATCATGCTCGCTCGATCCAGCCTCAACTCCTGTATGTGATGCTAATGGGATTGTTTCTATGCCTCTGTCGACCCTTCGTGTTTCTCTCAACTGCTGGAGGAGCTGCCTCATGTCTGCCAGGTTCTCCAGAATCCTGTCCCTTTGGCGCTGAGCATCCTCAAAATCCTCTATTGTTCGATCCTAGACCATCTGGGCCACGAGGTCCTCGTCCTCCTCCGTGATTGTATATTCTGGTGGCATCTTGTGCACCTTAGTTTTCTTGCATGCACCCCCCATTTGTATATTTTCCCTCTTGGTTTGGCCTTGATCTTGCTGAGTAGAACTGGATGTGGTTCCTTGTGCTATCTCAGTCTATTGCTTATGTTCCTGTGGCACCTGGGTGTTGTTCTTCTTCCCCGCCTGAGTACCTTTCTTAGACACACTCCCTTTCTTTTGTTGCTCCTGGTTCTAACCTATCCTTGGCTTCTTGGGCATCGTTTTGTCTTATGCAGGTGTATGTTCCTACCCTACCTCGCCTCCTTATCTACGTGGATCTCTTGATTTAGGATTGGAATCCTCCAGTCATCGTTCCAATCCCCGATGGCCATTTCTACATCCTCTTCCGTGACATAGTAGCGCAATTGTAACCATTGGTTGTTGAGATTCTTCCGTGTTTGGATCCACATTGTATGCTTGGTCACTTTGAAGTTGGTTATGCCCTGATACTGTGCAACCACCTCTGGTGTAATCCGCCAAGTGTTGGCGATGCTTTCCTGCAAGTTGTCATAATATCCTTCGAACATGCCTACATTCGCCCTTTTGTTATTGGGGTCTTGAGTGCTCCCCATCGATAGATATCACATTGCGTGGCAATGATTGGATATCACGACAAAGAACTCCTTCCATCCGACCAAGGTAATCAGGACGAGTAGCCATGAATAATGAAATTATGTCCCCAAGTCCCGCGCATCCTTGCAGTCTTCCAGGAACAGATTCAACAAGTACGGGGCCCAACTGAGTGTGGTGCCCTCCGCACACCATACTGCAACTGCGACAACTCTGACAAGGACTTCCTCCTTGTGGCATTTCCTGAGTAACTTGCATGCCATGATTTTTGTGTCCATTCCTGTTGCTGCGTCACTAATACACTTGATTATGATTCTGCACGACCCCCTTTCTGTACCATACTTCTTCTTCATTTCCTCGACCACTGCCTTCTCCTTCGTTTTGTCATCAAGGAACTGTGCGGGTGTCTGCCCCCGTGTTGGCAGCCCTATGATGTATACAATGAGCTCCACGTCTATTGAGACAATCTCTTCTAGCCACATGTATCCTCTGTGGGTGACTACCATTAGCTGCTTGACGCATGTGTTTGCGTCTCACCCCCTCCCAAAGTGCGAGATGTTCAACAGGCCTAGAATCCTGGTTTTGGCCAGTCCGACTGCCCACTGGCTTGGTTGGTTAATTGGTTCGCCAAAGGGTCTTATGCCCATAGTTTCCAGGTAAAATTTCTTGGCAAACTTTGGGAACTTGTCAGTGTCTGTCACATCATGGTCTAAGTACCACAATTTCTCCACGTGGCCTAAAATGTTTCCCTCGACATGGACCCCTTCAGGAATGCGCGACAAGACTATGGATGTGGCATCTTGCTTGCACGGTGATCTTGGTACTGGTTATTTTCCCTTCTGCTGTGATGGCTGACTCGAGGTTCTAGCCTCCATTATTCTCTCTTCTGCATACTCATCTGCTCGACCGGTGACATATTCCACTATGCCCTCCTATGGCTGTTTCAGCGTGGTTGTGTGTGACCTTTCTGGTGCGGTTATTTCTGCCTAGTTCGGGACTGTCCCATTGACTCTCGGGGCTTCTTCAGGATTTTCGGGGTGTGAATGATTGCCTGCGTCCTTAGCCTACTGGCCCTGTTCCCCTTCTGACATATCAATGTCCATGCCCACTGGTGTTGTCTGCTAGGTTTTCTCCACGTTAGGTGTGGGGCTTGCTGGTGTCATATCGGGAAATGATATTTCTTCCACGTTGATGACTTTTGGAGGTTGAGGTGGTTGTTGTTCACTTCCCTTTGACTGTACTGACTATCCGTTAGAATGAGCCATTTCTTGAAGCTTTATGAATTAGCCCCCCCTGTGCTGTTGTATGATTTACCAAGCCACTGTCTTCTTCTCTGTACAATCCTCTATTGTCCTCTCTTTGGTCTTCCTTTCCTACTACTTAGACTCCCCCTCAACATTATCCACGATATTGGGAGTCTCTATGCAAAATTGTTTAGAATAATGTATAATGTTGCTATGCGACAAGATCATCATTTGTAATCTTGACATCTTCCTCTTTACTTGTCGATTTATCATCATTACTCATCTCTGCAACTCTTATGGGTATGTCCTCTGAGAATTCTCCATTGACCTGTTCTTCTTGTTTTTGTTCTCTTCTCCAAACATTCTTATATTTGATATGAGCATTTCATTTCAGGGAAGACTCCAGCATGCTTCTATAGTCTCGAGCTATGTGTCCATAGTTGTGGAATTTGTAACATTCAACATTATTTGGAGCCATGTAGATACCTCTATTCCTTACTTAAGTATTTCTTGCATAAGCTCTACAGTCTATAGCCTTATGTCCAAAATTGTTGTAAGAAAAACAATAACGAGGAAAGAAACTTTGATACTTGGGAGAAAAAGGGTCTTCTTTTAAATGGAGGTCTTTGAGATGCTTCCTCACCATGTCTTTATTGATCATGGTATTTTACTTTGCTATTGGAATCCTTTGAAATATTTGAATCCTTTAAAGAACTTTATGGGATAAAATGAGCTTCGAGAGCCTGGTATTCAAGACAAGATAAATATCTACAACAACAAGGTTTCAAAAGAGGAATTGTTGGCAGTAATATTTACATCAAGATAGTATGAGAAAATCGATTGATTGTTGTGGCTTATGTAGTTGACATCATTTTTAGAGGCAATATGAATAAAATGTGCGAAGAGTTTGCAATAGAAATGCAAAAGGAATTTTAGATGTCTATGTTTGGTGATGTTGAGCACACACTTATACTGAGAGGGGGGTGAATGAGTATAAGGCTATTTTTTGTTGTTTTAATAATCATTAACCATAATGAAGCAATCACATAAAATATAACAACTAGAAGACACAAAATTTTATGTGGAAACCCTTTCAAGAGAAAACCACAAAAACTTCTATTTATAATTTGTAGACACCAACCCTTTGTTACAAATATTTGTAGGCACCAACCTATTGGAGACACCAATATCCATTGGTACAAATATTGGTAGGCACCAACCTACTCTTATATATCTTCATAGACACTAATCTATTGGAGACACCAATCCCCACCTCTAAGCACCAACTTAACAAGAGACACCAATCTCTTTTTTTGATGTTTGTAGGCACCAAACTACTGGAGACACCAATACACATAGTTGGATGTTTGTAGGCACCAACCTGCTAGAGACACCAATTCCCACTATCGGGTGTTTGTAGGCACCAACCTATTTTCAAGCTTGAAAATTCTTCTTTAGAGGTTGAACATCTGCATTTCCTTCATAGGTCTTCTTGTTGTTTCTGTCTTCACTAGGTCTACTTGCTGCTTCTGCCTTAGCTCCGCCTTCACAAGATATTCTTGTTGCTTCTACTACTTCTTCTTTAGATTTTCCTTCACCATATATTCCTGCTTCTTTTTTTCCTTCTGCCTTAGATATGCCTTCACCAGATCTTCCTGCTTCTTCTGCTACTTCTGCCTTAGATCCACCTTAGCAAGTTCTACTTGCTAGGACACTAGATCTACTTGCTAGAACACCATATATGATCTTCATTGATATTTAATGATCTCTCCTTGAATGATATTCAATCGTCACTCCTAAAATGATATTCAATCGTCACTCCTCCCACTTATTCAAATGTCATTCGTAAGAATATTGCATTTTCACCCACACTTTTTCTCACATTACTCTTCTCCTTTTATACTTTATCATAACCCTACGTGAAGAGCATGTTTATTCAAAAAGACATGACATCCATTAATTAAATAATTAATTCCACCCTTTTTAAATTAACTTTTCAAAATACCATGGGCAAATACCATGGGTTTTTAAACCATGGGAAAATACCATGGGTTTTTAAACCATGGGAAAATATCATTTTACTTTTTGACTTCTTTACGTAAATTCACCTTTTTATCTTTTAATACTCCTTTTTTCATGTAACTTCACTTTTTTTTTTTTTTGAATTCACCTTTTTAAGTAAAGTCACATTTTTTTACATAACTTAATTTTGAATTCACCTTTTTACGAAAGTCACCTTTTTCACGTAACTTAATTTTGAATTCACCTTTTTACGTAAAGTCACCTTTTTCATGAGATACTTATATTTGAATACTTACATGATATAAGTCCTTTGACATCAATGACAACAATTTATTCAATTGGTAACATATCATTCTTTGTTGGATTACAAATCTCTGAATGTGACAAAGGCATATTCATTTCGTCGACCAAGTATATCAAGGAAATGTTGAAGAAATTCAGATTAGAAGACTTACACCAGTCATTACACCCATGGTCATAGGTTTTAAATTGAACAAAGATTATGAATCTCCAGAAGCAAATTAAGCACTGTACATGTCAATAATTGACAACCTACTATACGTGACGACATCAAGTCCAGACATTACGCAAGCAGTAGGATTGGTTGCATGGTTTCAATATGCACCAAAAGAAACTCATGTGCAAGCAATGAAAAAGATATTCAAATATCTAAAGAACACCTTGGACTTCGGTTTATGGTACTCAAAAGTGAATATCTTACTTTAACAACATATACATATGCATATTGGGCAGACAAAACTGATGATAGGAAAAGCACAAGCGGAGGAGCATTCTTTCTGGGCAACAATCTAGTGTCCTGGTTGAGCAAGAAATAGTCTTTAGTTTCTCTATCCACCACAAAGGTCAACTATATAGCAACAACATCATGTTGCACACAAGTTCTTTGGATGAAGTAGACATTGAGAGATATTAAGGTAAAATATGATAATCCAATCTCAATAATTTGTGACAACACAAGTGCAACAAATATTTCAAAGAATCTTGTTATGTACTCGAAAACAAAGCATATTCCATTCAAGCATCACTTCTTAAGAGAACAAGTAACAGAACAAAATGTAAAATGGAATATACTTCCACCAAAGAACAGATTGCGGATATTTCCACAAAAACCCTTCCTAAAGAGACATTTGAATATCTTAGATAGAATTTGGGAATGATATCCATCTCATATAGTCACTAACTTCTTAAGGATAAGCACAAGTTCAGGGGGAGCACTCATTTACCATTGATTTCAAAGGGGGATAATTGCAGACAAAGGAGGAGAGTTGCAGATAGGGGGATAATTCTTTCTATTCATGGGAGAGTTGCAAACAAAAGAAGAGAGTTGCAGACACAGGGATCATTCTTTCTGATTATGTGTTTTGATTACATGATTTCCATGAACGAAAAAGGGGGAGCATGTTGAACAAATTGTTATCATTGATATCAAAGGACTTATATCATGTCATTATTCAAATATAAGTATCTCATGAAAAATATGACTTTACTTAAAAAGGTGAATTTAAAATGAAGTTACATGAAAAAAGGCGTCTTTACTTAAAAAGGTGAATTCATAATGAAGTTACGTCAAAAGATGTGACTTTACATAAAAAGATGAATTCAAAATAAAAAAAAATGAAGTTACATAAAAAAATTAGTATTGAAAGATTAAAAAAGTAAATTTACGTAAAGAAGTCAAAAAGTAAAATGGTATTTTCCCATGGTATAAAAACCCATGTTATTTTCCCATGGTATTTTGAAAAGTTAATTAAAAAGGGGGGAATTAATTATTTAATTAATGGAAGTTGTGTCTTTTTAAATAAACATGACTCTTCATCTAGGGTTATGAAAAAGGTATAAAAGGAGAAGAGTAATGTGAGAAAAAGTGTGTGGGTGAAAATGTAATATTCTTACGAATAACATTTGAAGAAGTGGGAGGAGTGACGATTGAATATCATTTGAGGAGTGACAATTGAATATCATTCAAGGAGGGATGATTAAAGATCAACGAAGATCATATCTAGTGTTCTAGCAAGTAGATTCGACATTCTAGAAAGCAAAACTTTCTAAGGCATAAGTAGCAGAAGAAGTAAGAAGATCTAGTGAAGGTAAATATGAGGCAGAAGTAGAAGAAGCAACAAGAAGATCTAGTGAAGACAGAGCTAAGGCAAAAGCAATGAGTAGACTTGGAGAATACTGAAGCAACAAGAAGACATGTGAAGGAAATGCAGATGTTGAACCTATAAAGAAGAATTTGCAAGATTGAAAGTGGGTTGGTGCATACCAACATCAAGCAGTGGGGATTAGTGTCTCCGGTAGGTTGGTGCCTACAAACATCCAACAGTGGGGATTGGTGTCTCTAGTAGGTTGGTTCCTACAAACACCCAATAGTGGGGATTGGCGTCTCTAGTAGGTTGGTGCCTACAACATCAAATAAATAAATTAGTGTCTCTTGCTAAGTTCGTTCTTAGCGATGGGGATTGGTGTCTACGGAGATCTATGAGAGTAGGTTGGTACCTACCAATATTTTTACTAGTTAGGATTGGTGTCTCTAGTAGGTTGGTGCCTAAAAATATTTGTAAGAGTAGGTTGGTGCCTACAAATATTTGTAACAGTGGTGTTATACATTATTTTGGTCACTCTGATGTTGACCCTACAGGCATGTGTTCAGGCTTCCAAAACAATCTTTTACATGAGGAAAATGACTCAGTTCTTCCTCTACAAGGCACATTTTTAGAATGACGCTGCAGGATGACAGTGGTACACAGTGCGAAAATCCTTGATTTCTACAGGCTGCTCTATGCCTGGCTCACAGGATTTCCGCATGCTGCTATATAAGCAGGGTGCGACGACGTTTGAAGCTAAGGAAAGGAAGAAGTTTCACGAAGTTTCTAGAAAGGGAATCTTCTAGAATATGAGGTGGCATCCGTATGGTTGTGATCCTACTATTTTCTTTGATTTGGTGGGATCATCCTCATCCTTGTAACCACTTCATCTTCTCCTATATAATAATGGATTTCTCATGGAAAAGGTTAAGCAAGATTGAGCAAAGAATTGTTGAAAGAATAGGTTGAAAATTGAGTGAAGGATCCCATTACAACTGATGCTTGAGGTGTCCTTTTGTCCATCAAGCTTTTGTGGACCATATTCATACAAATTTAGAGCAAGTGTTTGTGTGTGTTGGAGCAAAGGACCACCAAAAGGGAACTTGCGACATCAAGGCAATTTGGTTGTATCTTCCACTTTTACTTAATATAATACGGTGACATGTTTCTTTCCCATAAAATCATTAGCATTTTATTCCATGACTCCTTGATCACATGTTTAGGTTTCCATTGAAACTACAATTATCACTTTCACTTTGGTTGGTTTGTGTCATTGCAGATTTAATCTCACAAGAGCACTGGAGTGAAGCAGGGACAACAGAGATATAAGGAAGCGATATCTAAAGGTATGTCATCCATTTCTTCTTTGGTAGTAAATTCAATGGTAGCAACTTAGGGAAAGCGTCATGTCCTGTCTTGTTTTGTTCTAGATCCAGGTGGATCTAGAGAGATTAGTTTATGTCCGCATTCACCGATTTATCCAATAACACTATGAATACATCAATCAAGTGCTCATCTGGAATATCTATTACCTTTATATTCAATCTTTGGAAGTTCTCAATGTGCTCTGTAACTGAACCCTTTTGCTTGAGATTTATCAATTGGCTAAAGAAGGTATTGCTTCTTGTATCCTCATAGTGTGCTATCATTTCTTCCATGAAAATTGTCCAAGTGATGAGTGATTTGTGAGAACAAAGCCATCGATACCATACAAATTGATTGGGTTCTAAATATAAAGAAGCAATTTGTACATTTTGTGTATGTGGCACATTATGTAGATCAAAGAATTTCTCCATCTGAAGTATCCATGTGATTGGGTCCTTACCATCAAACTTCTTCATATCGATCTTAGGAACGTGGTTGGTCTTTAACCCAAAGTTGGAGTTTCTCCAATATTGATTCATCTTCCTTGTGTCCTCATCATGAATTTCCTGGGATACATTTTCACTTTCAAGTGTCCTCTCTATTAGGAAAATTTTCTATCCTTCCATGATCTCCCTTTTTAAACCATCCATATTAGTATCCATTACTACCTCCGATTTAGCTTCAGTTGAATCCATCATCCCTTGTAGTTCATCTTTTGTCACTCTCTTCTTTTGTAATTCATTTATGTCCTTATGCATTTCTTCACCTTCATCAAGAGTCCAAGTAGGACTGTCTAGAGGCTTATTTGGTGTAGAAGTTCCCTTGTTTGGTGGCATGTTGGCCAAGTATCACTTCTAAACCTTGATTTTGAGGTGGTTTTGCTAGACAATCTTTCTTCTGCTGTATCTCCCAAGTTTCGACCCTTCTGGGTATGAAATTTTATTTTTTGTAGTTCTTTGATATTTCTTCTCTGCAATGCCACAGGTCTGATCAAAATTGGATGTTCCAAGTGGATTTTACGACAACTTCCTCACAACTTGCTAATTTTGGGCCTTTTCAGGAGATCTCACTTGTATAGCGTTCCCCACACAAAATAATTGATATAAAATTCTGAAACTAGTACCATAAATACTGCAAACTGTCCATTATCCAATGCAACTAGTCTCACTCAATTTGGATACTCTATGAATAAGTTATGAATGTTTTACCCGGAACACCTTTTTGAGACTAGTCAATAGGACTAGTCAGATACCCTATCTTCCACAAGGTGTATCTACAAATATAAGATGACCTAGAAGATTTGTTTTTTATCATAGATACCTTAATAATTTATGTGAATAGCCTCCAGATTTCAGGGTCTGAAACGTTATAGGAAATATTTTATAGCGAAAATTCCGTGATGACTCAATTCAGGATGATTCCAGAGCCCTATCTTATATAGGTTGTATCTCCAAAAGTATAAAGTATCAAGAGATAAAATTTTAACCCAAAGTACCTTGATTTGTCTACTAAATATCCTCCAAGGGGTTCCTTCTGAAACGTCGTAGAAAAAAAAGTATAGCTAAAATTCCAACGTGTCTCAAATGTAGCAGCGAAACCCCAAGACCTTGAGCTCTGCTACCATATGTTAAGAACCAAATATCAATATAGCATAGAAAAACCTCATAATAAGTACTCAACACCTTGAAAAAGAGATAATTTCAGATAATAAGCCTCTTTGAGGGGGCAACCTCCTTATACACCACATAAATGTTCAAGTACAAGATGATTCCAAATGAAAATGTCTCCTTGGTATATATAGGAGACTAGGAGGTACAATTAAAACTAATGGACACAAGCCGACATAGATAAAATAACAATACTAATGTAATATTCCCCAATTAATGGGTAATGTGCCACTATTTAGGGATTAACACTTGGATTTATAGTTAAATGTACAACTCTTCAATTTCTAACTAAATCAATTAGGAAGTGATTGAAAAGTCTATCGGTGGTGTTATACCTATGGATGTTTTCCACTTGCTTTTGAAATGTTGGAGATACTTCACACACACCTATGATTTATATTTCCTAAGGTTTTACCTATGTAATAGTCATAAATATCATAAATCTAAAGACAAAGACAAAAGGGAAGCACATGCAAATCCAAAGAAGGAAGGGTACTCAAAACCCTTCAACGAAGCCTTCAGATCCAAAGGTGGACAAGGAAGAAAATGGGAGAAATGCACTTACTGTCATAAAGGATTCCATCTAGAATACGCATGTATGCATAAACAAATATATCTAATGGCCCAAATACTTAAGAAAAAACAACCTTGGAGATCGCATCCCCGAGGGTGCCAGGAAGAAGAAGCCAGAAGATCAGAACCCCAAGAAAGGCAATTATAGTCATGCTTTGATTGCCATCAACTCCTCTCTGGATGATTGGATTGTAGATTCAGGTGCATCACACCACATGGTTGCCACAAAAGAAGTATATTATTCATTGGATGCATGAAAAGGTCCTCTTGTTCTGATGAGGGACAACTGTCCAGTCGAGGTCATTGGCAAAGGAAGAATTGAACTCACAAACGAAAGCTTCGAGAATGTGCTACACATTCCCAAACGTTTTGTCAATATTCTCTCCATGTATCAGATGAAAAAATCTGGCACCAGAAAGAGAGTTATATTCACACTTAATGCAGTGGATATCTATGAAATACAAACCAATTCCAGAGTTTCTACCGGTGAGGTAAATCATCAATCTAGACTCTACACATTTTCTGAATTTATTGAACCAGATTTTGCATTACTGCTTACCCATGCCGATGAAAGCAGTAGGATATGGAACGAACGGTTCAGGCATTTAAATTTGAGATATATGCAACAAATTAGAAAGTAGGGAATTGTTGATGGTCTACCTGACATCCACTTCTCCAATAGAATTTGTGAGGGATGTGTTCTTGGAAAACACCCTCAAGAGAAATTCGACAAAGGAAAGACTAAGAAGGATTCATTTCGTTTAGATCTGATCCATAGTGACCTCATGGGTCCTTTTACGCATCCATCAATCAACAAAGCAAGGTACATGCTCATTTTTGTTGATGATTTCTCACACTTCACGTGGATTTTCTTTCTCTGGAAAAAATTAGAGGTCTTTCAACACCTCAAAGATTTCAAAGCCCTCGTTGAGACACAGTCAAGAAAGAAAATCAAAGTCCTTTGAACAGATAATAGGGGAGAGTATGCCAACCATGAGTATAGATTCTTTGTCATGAGGTCGGGATTTAGTTGCACCACATGGTTCCCTATACTCCGCAACAAAACAGAGTTGTTGAGCAGAAAATTAGATCTCTAAAAGAGATGACATCTTGATTACTACATGAAAAGTCACTTCCACAGAGATTATGGGATGAAGCACTTAATTGTGCAACCTACATCCAAATCAGATCTCCCCATACATCTGTGAAGGATAAGACCCCCTACGAGGCTTGGAGCAGCCTCAAAACAAAAGTGACCCACTTCCGTATTTTCGATTCACGTGCATGGGCCAAGATTTACTCTGAGAAGAGGAAGGCACTTGATCCACAGAGCATAGAGTGTATCTTTTTTGGATACCCCAATGGTGTGAAGGGATATAGGCTCATTGATATTTCCTCGAATTAACTCATCATTGAATGAAGTGTCCAATTCGAGGAAAATGTCTTGCATGTACCTTAGCAGCCGCATGTAGACACTTTTGTTCTTCCACTTGTCATGGATGATGAAAATGCACATATTGACCCTTCTTCAGATGAGAGTTCTGATTTAGAGGATTCAGATGATCTAGACACAGAGTCAGTATAGTTATATGCATAGTTAGTGCATGCATATGCAGATGCAGAGCCAAAGCAGAGGCCCAAGGAGCCAAGACTACTCTTCAGGATGTAGGAGATCTTGTTGGGGATCTAATTGATACTAGGAGGAATCGATCTGATTTTGAGGAGCCTCCTCTTTCACTCACTACCACTGAATTGATGCATCCCAAACATCTTTTCTTGGTTCAGTATTCAGATCCACATTCCTATGGCGAGGCTGCTAGAAATCCCTTTTGGGAATATGCCATGTAGGAGGAGTACAAATCCCTCCTTGAGAACCAGACTTGGGATCTGGTTCCCCTTCCTTCAATAAGGAAACTTGTCAGGTGCAGATGAGTCTACGAGACCAAGAGCGCAGCAGATGGATAGGTTAGCAGATACAAATCTAGGCTAGTTGCCAAAGGCTTTCAGCAGGTGAACGACATTGACTATGATGAGACCTTCGCTCCAGTAGCAAAGATGGATTCCATATGTTTAGCACTTTCCATTGTGGCATCCAAAGGATGGGAAGTCCATCAGATGGATGTGAAGAATGTGTTTCTTCAAGGAGATCTCTCAAAGGAGATCTATATGGAGCAGCCCCAGGGATTTATGCATGATTCATCTTTATTCTTTAGACTGAATAAGTCTCTTTATGGCCTCAAGCATGCCTCGAGGGCATGGTATGCCAAGATGGACTCCTACATGTTGTCACATAACTTTGTACATTGTAAGTTGGACTCAAATTTTTACATGCTCAGGATGACTTATTCACTTCTACTCCTAGTTCTCTATGTTGATGATCTGTTGATCATTGGTTGCTCGACTTCATCGATTGATGCAGTCAAGAGGATTCTACATGAAAGGTTCTTGATGACGGACATAGGTCTGCTACATTTCTTCCTTTGAATTGAGATCAGTCAGGATGCATCATGCATCCAACTGTCTCAATCCAAGTATGCACGACATCTCCTTGAGAGATTTCACATGACAGACTGCAAGTCTGCGTCGACTCCTTTCCCATAAGGATTCAAACTTGAGGATGGTGGGGACACTACATTGATGGACAAAACACAGTACAAACAATTAGTGGGGAGCTTATTGTATCTCACACACTCCATAACAAACCTCTCCTATACAATTAGAGTAGTCTCTAGGTTCATGTAGGAGTTGCATGAGCTACATTGGAAGGTTGCAAAGTGTATCCTTCGATACGTACAAGGCACCATAACCTTTGAAATTCACTATGCAGTAGACTCTACATTGGACCTCATTGGGTTCATTGATTCTGACTGGGATGGCGATAGCATTGATCGCAAGTCCACATCTGGTTACTCACTCAATCTTGGTTACAAGCCTATTTATTGGTCGATCAAGAAGCAGGTTGTTATTGATCTATCTTCATCCAAGGTAGAGTACAGAGGGGTAGATAACATAACCATTCCAACTATGTGGCTACAACATCTTCTCATTGAGTTGGGAATTCAATTTCATTGGTCAATCGTCATCTGGTGTGACAACCAGAGCACTCTGAAGTTCTACAGAGATCCAGTTTAGAGGCAGTGGATGAAGCACATCGAGATCCACATGCACTACATCTGGGACTTAGTACACAAGGGGATCATTGACCTGTAGTTTTGTCCTTTCGCAGAACATACTGCAGACATCTTCACCAAGACCTTCACTGAGCAGAAGTTCCATTCTCTGCGTAGTCATCTTGGAGTGAAGGACACAATTGCCTAGCAACTGTCAATTATTCTTTTTACATACATTGTACTTTGAAGGGGGGGGGTTTCCCATGATGTTTTCCCTCTTTCCTCATTCATTTCATTGTATATTTTGTATTTGGGTACCTAACATGGCCTCGTTGTCAGGACCCATTCTTTATTTTCACCATAGTGATGTTTAGGGGGGTTGTTGGAGATACTTCACACACACCTAGGATTTATTTTTTCTAAGTTTTTCCCTATGTTTATTAGTCATTATCCAGTCTCCTATAGTTTAGGGAGAATATTCTTCTAGGAGAATATTCTCTTCAGTTCAAACTTCAATTTGATTAGTTGAGTGGAGTCTAGATGCCACATTGGGATTATCACCATGCAACATTGGGATCATCACCAGCTAATGCACATTGTCCTTGGGATCAACACCAGACTAGCACATTACTTATGATTTCCCGATCTCCTCCTCACTTAAATATTTTTCATTCAGTTAACTGAAGACTGAGAGACTAGTTAACTCAGACTAGGTGGTAGTTCACTCACGTAATTGCCTAAGAGACTAGACTAGGTGGCAGTTTACTCTTGTAACTACTGGTGTGTGTCTAGATCACTCTCGACCACCACTATGGTGCATTGACTTCTCCTCCAGTGCGCATTAGTTGATTTATACAAAGTATATCATGTGTAAATTATTATTCATTCATTTGGTTAATGAGAATTCTTCCATTCTTTCTCGCTTGCTTCTCTTTTCTCATATTTTCTCTACAAATTGTGTATGTCATTTTCTAGTTATATCTATTCTGTGCAGGTTCAACACATTTACATGGAAAGGTTTTGGTGGTATGAAGTGTCAAGCACACACTTATACTAAGAGGGGGGGTGAATTAATATAAGGCTATCTTTTTCTTTTTAACAATCATTAAGCATAATGAAGCAATAACATAAAATCTAATAATTAGAAGACACACGATTTTACGTGGAAACCCTTTTGGGAGAAAACCACAAAAACTTGTCTTTATACTTGTAGGCATTGACCCACTTGTTATTGGATAAATCGGTGAATGCAAACATAAACTAATATCCCTAGATCCACCTGGATCTAGAACAAAACAAGACAGTACATGATGCTTTCCCTAAGTTGCTACCATTAAATTTACTACCAAAGAAGAAATGGATGACATACCTTTAGATATCGCTTCCTTATATCTCTGTTGTCCCTGCTTCACTCCAGTGCTCTTGTGAGATTAAATCTGCAATGGCACAAGCCAACCAAAGTGAAAGCAATAATTGTAGATTCAATGGAAACCTAGACATGTGATCAAGGAGTCATGTAATAAAATGCTAATGATTTTATGGGAAAGAAACATGTCACAGTATCATATTAAGTAAAAGTGGAAGATACAACCAAATTGCCTTGATGTCACAAGTTCCCTTTTGGTGGTCCTTTGTTCCAACACACACAAACACTTGCTTTGAATTTGTATGAAGATGGTCCACAAAAGCTTGATGGACAAATGGAGACCTCAAGCATCAGTTGTAACGAGATCCTTCACTCAGTTTTCAGCCTATTCTTTCAACAATTATTTGCTCAATCTTGCTTAACCTTTTCCATGAGAAATCCATTATTATATAGGAGAAGATTAAGTGGTTACAAGGATGAGGATGATCCCACCAAATCAGAGAAAACAATAGGATCACAACCATACGGACGCCACCTCATATTCTAGAAGATTCCCTTTCTAGAAACTTAGTGAAACTTCTTCCTTTCCTTAGCTTCAAACGCCGCCGCACCTTGCCTATATAGAAACATGTGGAAATCTCGTGAGCCAGGCATAGAGCAGCCTATGGAAATCAAGGATTTCCGCATTGTGTACCATTGTCAGCCTATGACATCATTCTAAAAATGTGCCTTGTAGAGGAAGAACTTAGTCATTTTCCTCATGTAAAAGATTGTTTTGGAAGCCTGAACACATGCATGTAGGGTCAACATCAGAGTGACCAAAATAATGTGTAACAAAATGCCCCCCAAAGTATGAGGCTGGAACATGTGACAACTGAAATACTTTGTAAAATGTGTGTGTGTGTCAGGAACAAGGAGCGCACCAAGCAGGAACCTTCAAATAATCAAGCATCTGCCTAGATTTATACCACTTCTGAGGTAGGCATTCCCACGCTCAGACTATAAGTGATTGAAATCATAAATGCAAGTCATGGCCACCAATTATACACCATGGATCCATGTCATCAAGATCCTACATAGCCACTAGGAATACACTGTGGATCTATGTATTAAAAAGTTTAAATCCAGACACAGCCACGAGACATACAAAGTGGATCTGTGTGTCAATACAAATCATAAATACTTCATCACAACTTGGAACCAAAAGATAAGATCTAGGGTCTTCAATCCCATTGTCTATAATTACAAATCTAACCATGCGATTACAGGTGTTGAAGTCGAACATGATAGAAACCACTTGATTACCGTCCATTGATGAAAACCGTTAACGAGTGCGAGGGAAATCACCATTGATGTCAATGACTCCCAAGGTACCTTAGTACAATCCAACGAATGTGAATAAATGAGTTGAAGTCGAACACTCGATGGAATATCCTGATCAGAGACCAATGATGTGAATCCATTGTCGAAAGCGAAGAAACCTGCCATTGAGGCATGCAGACTCTAAGGTACTAAACGATTTCTAAGTCTTGTTCCTGGATGATGAGTTGAAGTCGATAGGAGAATACTCATCATAGGAACGCCTTAATGTATCCCCCATTAGTGACACGAAATAAGTAACAGATTTAAGGTAGATCAAAGTATGAAGATGATTTGAAACTGACACAGGGAAGGCCGACATGGTAAGAAATGACAATGTAGATGGCTGACTCGAGAGAGGGCTTGTTTGGACTTCTCTTGAACATATGAATGACACGACACTGATCTGGGTAGCATTGACTCAAAGATGACCCAAGATATGGACTTGCAGAAGGTCAGATGAGAGACAAATGGATTTCCCAACTCGGATTCAAATGATGGAGGTGTCATGTTCAAGAGCGACTAGTACTGCCACTAACACAAGTACAAAGACACATTTCTTTCCCAAATTTTCCCCCACCATTTCTGGCGAGTACCTCTTTATTTTTACGCAAGATTGAGGAGGATAACATATGCTTGTTGATGTAAGCTCATCCTTCGGATGAGTCCCTCAGAGTATTTTTAACGAACCCTAAGAAGGAGTGGTTCGGTCCCATGTGGGTCTTTCGATGTTTATTTAACAAGTCCAAAGATAGAAAACACAAGGGTTTTGCATGTTTATAGAGTCTGAAAAACACATGAAAGAGAACTCTCTCCGTTTCTTTTTTGTAAACTAATTCGATGAGACCGAAAAAGTGATAAACCATCGCCCATTGAATGTTTTCTTCAAATACTTTTACGAGCGTGAAAAGAACAAGGTCGCTCGACAATCTTTTCATTTTTATGGAGTGTGAAAAGAGCTTAAAGGATACTCCATGGGTTCCGCTTTTCGTGTTTCCATGACGAGTACGAAAAAATGACAAAAGTATACTCGGTTACGTTCGCATCAATTTTTGAGCACGAGAACGAAGAAAGACTAGGCTCGAGGTTTTTCTGAAAAACCCTAAAAAGTGATGGTATATGCAACAAACAAAAAAGTGAATCAAAAAATATCCATACAGCATTGTTCAGGACTGTAGTCTTTCCACCTTCGAAAAAATAAATTACTCATGGGACCATTAGACCTTTAGATTATGATAAAATGCGTTAAAATAGTATAAAATATTATAACAAAAAGCAAAAAGTTAAATAAATAGGGATAAAACTTCTCATTGCTATTTCACTTGCATTTCATTCCAAAATTGTCTAGAAACCCTGTTTTTACCTCATATTTCGGCTGTCGATTGCGAGAAACACATGCTACCATTCAACAAACGGTCAACGTCAACATGGTAAGCTCGCCATCCTCTTCTTTTTCAATGGATTAAAATTCATTTATTTTGGTTAAAAGGTAGTTTTTGGATGAGTTTTTGGGCTGGTAGGCTCACGCTGGGGCTGCCACAGGTGGCCAGTATCGGGACCAGCAGAAATCAAGGATTTCTGCAGGTGCCCTATGGCTCACTTGCGGAAACCCCCCACTATATTTAAAGTTTGTCTGCGGTGGTCGAAAAGCCCAAAAAATTACCCATGCATTTGTTCAAAAGGAATTTCAAAAGCAACGATTGAGGATGTTGATCCCTTTTTCTCGTCTCCATGCAGGTATTTGATTGCCAAAATTTTGGAGTGGAGAGAAAGGGAACATGGGGATGATGACTTCGAGGCCTTGAATGATCCAGGGACCGTGAATGCCCTACGACTGTGTGGATTATTAAAAATTTTCAAAATCCAGGGCATGAGAGCCCAACTGAGGTTACTAGAATACTTGATCCACATGTGGGATGTAGACCAACAAGTGTTTCATGTGGGTGTCCATGTTCTTTCCTCGGATATCGAAGAAATTTACTTTTTGACGGGATTATCCCGTTGTGGAGCACATGTAACCTTAACAGGAGGTCGAGGTAGTGGTTTGCCGATGAGCGAATACATCCGTCGGTACTGCGAACTTGAGGCCGAAAGGCACAAAGGTAAGGTAGCTATCAAAGGTGTTCAGGATTTAACTCTCCAGACCATTTTGTTTACCATTTTACGGATGGCGGGAAGTGCATCTATGCACATGGCCCTCCAAAGTTATTTTCAGTATGCCGTGGAATGCACATAACCTCGTGTGTTCAACTAGTGCGATGGTCTTCTTCGTAGTATGAAGACACAGCTAACCAAGAGAAAGAATGGGGACTTGAAGCAATTCGGGTATGGGTCCATTTTGGTGTCTTTCTTTCGAGAAAGAGTCCCTCATTTATGCCTATAGGTAGAGTGGGGTATACCAACACCACCGGATCTGAGGATGAAAAGGTGGTGCCATCTCATGGCTCGACATGTAGCGGGCCCCATTGTGAAATACAATGATGCATTCTTTGACTGCATGAGGCCACAAATATTGACGATCGACGATTACACCTATGCCAGCTTGGACTTTTGAGGCGACCCCGATTTGGTTTTACCTGAGGGTTTTCAGTGGGGCGAACTAGGTAAGAAAAACATTTTTCTTTTTATGATGTTTTTGTGAATTTTTTAGATTATAAGATGTTATATATATATATATGTTCTCTATCCAGTGACTAATAAAATTTTTTGACCATGCAGATGTAGGACCACACTTGCCTCTGGGTAGCTGCCCCATTCAAAGATGAGGTGAAGCGGCTGTAGTGGTAGGATGGGACGCTGATGATTATGCAGTGATCGAGCAAAATTTAGAGGGTTTGATGACAAACATCCCAGACATCTCGATCAATGAGATTCCGAGGTGTTATCAGCGCCACACCGTAGGTGTGTCGGGTTCACTCAGCCAACTACTTTGCAGGGTAGTACGGGCAGTAGTATGCTACCGTGAGCAACATCCATGATGCTCTTTTGTAGAATCCATGGGCTTCATATTTTGATATTTTTGTCTTTGGATAGAAAACACCTTTTTGTAAAACATTTTTATCGTAATATATATATACATGAGGCTTCTACCGACTTACTTTGCTTTATATACAACATGTGATGTTTGATTGGATTTATAAATGTCTCAAATGTCTGTCTAACACATAATTAGCTAATGCATCGGTTAACATATTTAGACATCTGGGAGTGTGTTGATACTCAATATAATCAAAATAACGCTCCAAGAGGCGAATTCGCAAATATACTCATAATAATGTAGGACTTTGGATAACATAGATGTTAATTAACTGTAGCACTACTAGCTACGAATCAAGTCATACAACCAGTTGTCGAATCCCAAATAAAATAGCATCGGTCAACAATTTGATGACTGCGCTATATTCTACGATATTATTGGTCGCACGACCGAGGCAAACACCTTGTAGACTAATAAGTTCGTTCGTGGGTTCATATATTTCCCAAGCAGCAGAAGCTAGGTTTTGAGTACTATGACTAGCACCATTGGCAAAGCCAATGTACTGTAGAGAAGACGCTGACATCTGGAAACCAAGCACAACGCAAGGTTAGCAGTCGGGGGTTGAAACCAAATAACGAAAAGCACACAAAAGTAACACACAAAAGTATGATACAGTAAAAATACAAGCACTCATGCAAAGATGGTCTAAGCATAGTACTTCTTCAAGTAAAGCCCATTTCTGGGTTCACTCAAAGGAATTCCATCATAATCTACTAACTCATAAGCTCCCTTCTCCAACACTCGTTTGACAATATAAGGGCCATGCCACATAGCCTCGAATTTTTTGGCCCCTAGTAAATCACGATCCTGTTCATAGAAGAGAACTAGATCACCTTCGGAGAAAACACACGGCTTGACATGCTTGTCGTATTGGGATTTTATGTGTTTCTTTTGGGTTTCAATAACCAGGGTGGCATCACGACTGGTTTCGTCTAATTGCATAAGATACAATAGACATTCTTCCTTTATAGAGGTATTGGGAAGAAGTTCAATGACTAGCTTCAATGACAGTATCTCACATTCAATTGACAGAACAACTTCTATACCATACACCAACTGAAAAGGTGTAAATCCCATAGCGGACTTCACAGATGTCTGATATGCCCATAATGCTGAAAACAACATCATGTGCCAACTTGTCTTATGAATTCCTATTATCCATCGAAGCATAGTGATGAGAAATTTGTTTATCACTTCAACTTGGCCATTGGCATGTGGATAGTAGGGGATTGAGTTTTCATGTCGAAGATCCAACTTTTCGGTAAGCTCGGACATCATGAAATTTCTAAAATGACTACCGTGATCGGTGATTATAGATTGCGGGATTCCGAATCGTGTGATGATATGATTGAATATGAATAGGGTTGCATTTTTTCCAGTATTATCGAATGTAGGCATCGCCTTGGCCCATTTTGTGAAATAATCTACAGCTACAATAATGTATCCATGCCCCCCGGGCGAGTGAGGGTTACAGGTCATGAAATCAATGCCCCATTTCGCGAAAGGTCCAACGGAGACTACAGGGTGTAAATGGGCAGGATGTGATCTTATTTTGTTGTTGTATGTTTGGAAAGCATGGCATTTTTAAACAGAAATAATACAGTCTTTGAATAAAAAAGGCCAACAATATCTTGCTTGTAAGATATTTTGGGTAGTAGCATACCCAAACATGGGACCACCACATGCTCCAGAGTGGTAGTCATTCAAAGCTTTCTCAGCCTCATCATAGGTGAGACATCGTTGAAAAATGGAGTCAACCCCACGACGATAAAGAGTGTCACCAAGGATAATGTACAGACGAGCTTTGTAACGTATGCGACGACGGTGAGCGCTAGACAAATCGGGTCGGAAAGTCTGAGTTTGGAGATAAATAATGATATCTCCGTACCAAAGGTCATCGGAACTAATCAAAAAAAGGGATTCGTCGGGTAAAGAATCCTTTGCTACATTTTCTGTGTCAGTGCAGGGAAGGTCACATATTAGTTTGAAAAACACCAAGGATTTCTTAGACTTAGCTCGTTCAAACTCTAAGTCAAACTCCTGGAGAATCACTATTCATTTGGAGTATTCCCCCCCTAGCAATTGGCGTGTGAGAATGTGCTGCATAGGGTTGCAATTGGGAATTACGGTGGTCTTGCGTAATAGGATATAGTGACAAAAACGTTGGACAACTTGAACAACTGCCAAGGCTAGTTTTTCAACATGTAAATAATTGGCTTTAGTAGTCATGAGACTCTGACTCAAATAATAAATGACATGTTCGTCGTGTAAATCGTCCTCTTGGACTAGGACCATAGCAATGGTAGAGTCCAAAGCAGCGAGATAAAGGAAATAATCTCAACTAGAATCAGGCGGGAAAAGTAGTGGGGTATGGGTTAAAAGGAATTTCAAAGCTTCGAAGGCTTTGTTGGCAGTGGTGTCACATACAAACTCAAAACCTTTCTTCAGCAGTCGAGTAAATCCGAGTGTTAACTTAGCGTAGTTGGGGATAAAACGAAGTAAAAAGTTTGCCTTCCCTTGCAAACTTTGCAGCTGGCAGAGTGAGGAAGGAGGAGGGAGATTGAGAATCCCCTTGACATTCAAAGGATCTACCCTGATCCCTTGATGTGACATAATAAATCCTAGGAGTCGGTCGGACTCCAAACATAAGACAGATTTATGTGGGTTTAAGCATATACGATAGAACCGACAATGGAGGAAAATGGCTCGAAGGTGTGCCAGATGGTCACTACGATGCGTGGAATGCGCTGGTAGGTCATCTATGTATGGCTGTACAATGTGCTTGATATCATGAAAATCATAAGACATGGCACGCTGAAAAGTCGCACTGGTGTTCTTTAAATCGAAGGGTAGTTTCCGGTAGGTGAATGTGCCCCAAGGACAAATAGAAGCGGTTTTGTGTTGATCCGCGGGAAATATGTTAATTTGATTATATCTGGAGAAACCATCCCTCAAAGAGAAGATTTCACTCCCGGCGAAATCATCGACGATCTGGTCAACGAAGGGGGTGGGAAAGTTGTCCTTAGGACAAGCTTTGTTAATATCCCTATAATCAACACAGACACAGATCATACCTTGTTTCTTGTTTACCATAACTAGATTGGATACCCAATCAGTTAAAGCCACGGGATAAATAAAGCCATCTTTAAGAAGTTTTTCAACGACAAGCTTGATAGCGGCTGCTTTACGAGGCCGGTGGACTGGGTAGAGTCTCTGCCGGACGGGTTTAGCACCCGAGTATGTCTTAATTTCTTGTACAACAATATCGGGGTCAATACCCGACATTTCTTCATAGCTCCATGTGAAGATGTCACAAAACTCTTGAAAAAGGGACTTATATGTGACAACCTCATTGGTGGAACACGAAGCTCTGATGTGAACATTTTCGACAATTCCAGGTTTAACGGATATGTTGAGGGGGATGGTGGGTGAAATATTACTCAAGTTCCCTTCATATAACACATCGTGTGTAGACTTGGGAACAAAAGAGATGACAACAATGGTCGATGGAGTCAAGATCCGTTGGTAACTCTCTAAGGTGTGTTGTTCTAGGAAGAGGATGGAACGATGATTCCCATCATCCCATGGGGTGTCTTCCATGGACATAACCGACATGATCATCTCGTCCATGGGAAAAATAATGTGGAATGGATTAGGAGATAAATAATGTGGAATGGATTAGGAGATGAATCAACAAGAGAGGGAGTGGAAGGGTTTGCCGATTGAATGGCTTGATAAGTGGATTCAACCCGACTTAAAGACATTTGGTTGCCATAACGAAGATAATCACCAGGTGCGGGTACTATCCACGGGTCAGAAGACGTGGGGGTTTCGCGAATGGAGGTGGAAATCATATCAATCGAGGCAACCAAAGGAGGTGGAACATCGGGTGGTGGGATTGGGAAAGTACCCATCAGAGTCGAATGTTTTAGTAGACCCACACATACATTCTCATACCTAGGGGGTGTCTTTGAAATGAAGGGTACGTTGCTAGTACGAGCATCAGAGTTAAAAAAGGCCATTTGGTCTACTATAACAAATTTTCCCTGGTGTGGAAAATGTACAACACGAAAAAGAGTAGAGACAACTGCACGCATGGAATTAATCTAGCAATGGCTAAGTAAGAGGTTGTAATCGAGAGGTGCGTCAAAGACCTCGACTTCAACATTGACCGATTTGCCTTCTAACGTAATAGGCAACGAGTGGAGTACACCATAGGGTTTAAATCCAGAGCCATTGAAGGCTTTGAGCATGTTGTGTGATTCAGTTAAGGGAGGAGAGCCAATGAATTTCCAATAGGCAACAAACATTACGCACGTCGAGGCACCCTTGTCTATAACTGTTCTACAAGTGTTCTTGTCTGCGACAACAACTTGTATCTGAAATGAGAGTTGAGGGGGTAACCTTGGAATGTGATCTTTTAGGTAAAAAATTATTAGATTCTTATCCATAGGGTCAATTCCACCAATAGATTTTAATAGAGCCTTCTGTTGAGTGGGACAACTTTGAAGGACCTCGAGAGCCAACATTGCAGAAGGTGCTTATGCCAGATCTTCTACAATACTATAATTCTGAGCAGCATGTGCATGAGGATTGAAGGCATACTTTCAGACAACACCCTTTGGGGGAGGGCAAAGAATTGTATCGAGGCTCGGTCATTCGATATGAAGAGGACCGTTGGTAGGTGGAGTCGAGGGAGACTGTTGAACCAACGAAGGTGGGGTATCATCAGTTTTCGCCTTTGAGGAAGAGTAATCTTTGGCCCGAGTGGTAAGTGTGACACCATTCTTTTTTGAATAATCAGTATACATAAGGACATAGGAGGTATTAGAGGAAGAAGGTTGATCATGGATCACCAATTGAGCCCGCTATTGAGAAGGAAAGGGTTGAGACAACACAACAGGTGTAGGAGGTTTGGTGGTCCCTTAAAGGAAGTTTGTGACCTCGACATGTCTTGGACAGTCCTTTGTGTAGTGATCATCACCACATATAAGTAAAGGATAGAGAGGTTTGCGTTTTTCCTTATCATCAGTAGGTTGTGACTTGGTCTTGTTGGATTGTGGGTTGTTATTTTTATCCTCCTTACTCCTACCCTTCCCTTTTTTAGATTTATTCTTACCGGCAGGAGTAGATTGAACAACGTTCACTTCTGAAGTTTTACCGGCGGGAGGAGTGGGAGTTAGAGCAATTTGAACATTAGAAGCATGGGATTTGGGATTGGTGTGAGAGGTCTGTGTAGAGTGAGGTTGAGGATGGAAGGTGCCAATCACATCGTCAACTGCATGAGAAGAAGCCGGGGTAGTTTAGGTAGTGGTGGTAGAAGGACGAGGAGCATCAGAGAAAAAATCGTAAAGAGTACCCATTTGTGAATAAACGAGATCGAGGTACTGAGCGCGACTGATCGCCTTTATTCCATGAAAACTCCACCCATGGAAATGTCATGAGAGATGTCGTTCATGAAGGATTTCGTGAACCATTCTGCCAATAACTGATCGGGAAGATCGAGTTAGATTAAACGTCGTCTTTGTCTCCACTCATGAATGTGATCGGAGATGTGAGTGGATTCATTTTGCTTGAAAGAAATCAAAATCTCAGTTCTTGTTTCATAACAGATTGGCAACTAGTAGTGAGTGAGGAAAGCCATGGTGAGGGTATTAAATTTGGTGAAGAAGCCTCGTGGTAATTCTATATACCATTTTGCCTCCGAACCCATGAGAGTTCGTTGAAAAAGACGTAATCGAATGGAGTCATCCATCAAAGAGTTGGATGAACACCAAAGGTGGAAGGTCATTACATGATTATTTGGATCTTCTCCTGGTTTACCATTGAACTTAGGGATGTTTGATGGTAATTTGGCTGGTATGACGAGCCAATGAGGAGAATGATGGATAGAATCATTCAAAATTCTAGACAAATCGGGTAAGTCCAAAGTGGCTAAAAAA
This sequence comes from Picea engelmannii, assembly GCA_009831015.1. Lineage (NCBI taxonomy): Eukaryota > Viridiplantae > Streptophyta > Pinopsida > Pinales > Pinaceae > Picea > Picea engelmannii. The sequence continues at coordinate 102,983 of ML793573.1, forward strand.
GGCAACTATCTATTCACTTAAGGATACTGGTGACTTTGGGGAGGAACTCCCGTTGGTATACCAGTAGGACCGTAAGCAGTCTGCATGTGAGGTGAAGGTCCTGACAGATTCAGACGTGAGTGTGGAGGCATGTAACCCATAGGGTTGTACTGATTAGGGATATTCCTCTGAAAAGGGACACTAGATTGAACGTTTGAACCCCAAATGGGATTGGAAGAGCCGAGATATGACAGGCTCGAACTAGAGGGTATGAAAAAGATAACTCGAGGTTGTTGCCCCCTAGACGATTGTGGATTTCCTTAGATGAGAAGGTTCCAATACTGGGCTAATGATCCTGGAATGTTTTGTCCATAAGGTGGGGTAGGACTTCCAAGTGGGAGTTGTCCTCCAAGCGGGGGTTGTGTTCCAATTTGGTCGTGACTTCCAAATTGAGTTTGCCCCCCAGTGTTATATTTTCCTCCAACGTGAATCTGAAAAGCAAAAGTGAATGATGGAGTATATCTCCCAGTAGGATTGGAGCCACTCAAGCCAAATCCTCCAAATAAGGGTGGATAAGATCCTCCAGAGGGGACATGGGAAGGTGTCAGAATGAAATCAGCAACAACGTTGTATCCAGGAGGGGTAAGAATTCCAGAAAATCTAGACGAAACTTGGGTAGGAATGGGTATGGAAGTATTTAAAGCATGGTACCCATGAGAAAGAGATGGGACAGGTCTAGACGAAAGTGGTGTACCGATGGGAACTTGGGTAACCACCGTATTCCCAATGGGAATAGTCGTAGCGTTTGGGACCATTGTAGAATGTGCCATCTGAAGAGGGATGGACGAGCTAGGAGCAGTGGACGGTGTCTCTGAACCAATGAAGAAATAACAAGTTGTACTGTTAAAGTGATCTAAAGGTATTTTAAATGTAACAGATGTCTTGGGTGGTTCAGAGATGACAGGTATATCAACACCTACCTCTGAGTTGGGAGGGTTTCGCCCAGAAATCAGAGTTTGAAATATGTCAGCGGCCCAAAAGGGATCCTCATTTTCAGGGCCAGTAAGAAGTCCAGTTGGTATTCCAGAAGTATCAACAACAAGTTCTCTGGAGGAATTTAGTCAGAGAATATGTCTCGTGTATCCATGAGGTATTCAGAAAGCGTTGAGAGAATCAGAAACAATTCGATAATTGTCTAGAGAATCAGTTCTTTTCACTTGAGATGGTATATTATCCTAGACCTCGCTTTATTGGGGAGAGCCCTATGGTGGGTTAGGAAGCAAGGGTTCAGAAACTTCCGGATCTTCCAGAGGTAGTCCTTGCATCCTACGTGAATGACGTGGAGGGTCAATGTTGGCGGAACCAAAATTCTGCGAAAAAAATCTATGGCCAACTTCGAAAACAAACAACACTCGCTAAGAAAATCTAGAGTTCAAACCAAGCAAACAAACCTTCTCATTCCGAAGTCACTAGTTGGTGATGAAATCCAATGTCACGAAATCAAGACAAGAAGGGGTTGGGCTAGGGTGGAAAAGTTACGTTGAGACCTGCTTAATGGACTTACACCCTTGTGCAAGCTCCCACACATAATTGTTGGTATACCCTCTAAGGAGCCTGAGTGAGTCTGGCCAACATCGATTCCAGGTACCATGAAGACTTGCCGCTTCACAGTCACCTTGTGTAAGACCCTAAGAAGATAGGCTACTAAAGTTACCACAAACAACAGTGATGCCCGGGGAAACAATCAACAATTCGATCCACGCGCAGAGGCAGGGTATCTAGCCTGAAATCAACTTGAGAGGCTTCCACTCATCATTGTGGGTATACCTTCAAGTGACCCCCATAATACGCGCAATCTCTACACTGAGATCAACAAAGTAGGGTGAGTAACTCTGCCAATCTCAATGCGACCTCAAGTTTGACCCTTGTGTGAGAAGGGCTTCCCAGGACAAAATGTTGCAAATGGAATTAAACACTCCCTATCACAAGATGATATTGTGTGTTTTGTACTTTGGAGAGTGTGTATCACAACCTATTCCAAAGCTCTATCCTAGCTAATGTTGGTGTAAAAGAGCCCTAGAAAATAAAAGTTACTAATTGATTTTTTAGATTTCGCAATGTTTTTTAAGAGTTGTTGTTACCCAAGAGGAAGACGGGAACAAAACCAATGTTATGTAGGACCTTGACCCAATAATATGCAAATAGAAATGAATGATGCAAATTTTCGTTTGATGAATTCTATCTACAACAGAGAGAAGGTATTTTTCTGGAATAATGAGAACTACGAAGTACAATTCCTTTCTTTGAATGAAATACCAAACAATTATGAACAATGTAATTTCTCTATTTGTTCTCTTTCAATTTTTTGAATGCCAATATTTTTTGTATAAATGATTACCTAAAAGAATGAAAGACTTTAATTTTCCTTTCGAAAAACAAACAGGGATGGGATTAAGAAAGGACGAGTAATCAATGAAAATAAAATACTCAACAAGCGCCCAAATCAATCTTTCAAGGAAGATAAAAATAAATAATGACAAGAAAGTGTTCCTTTAAATGCGAATGAAAAAATGATTTCTCAATCATCAAGCATTCTAGCACATGTAATCAATCCAAAACTTCAAATCCAATCAAAGACTTTCAATCCAACAAGCACTCAGATACAAGGTCAGAGATTATACCCTTGTCGATAATAATAAAAAAAATGAAAAAGATTGGAAAAAGACTAAAAGAGAGGTGTTTGATATCCGAAACCAATCAACAACAAGTCAAATATTTAGAAAACAGTCATATGTTGGCATTTAAAAGTCCCTCCCAACTGATTAAGGCAAAAACTGGGCACCAACTAAGGCTAAGACCCAACTCAAAAAATTTCCTAGATGTCACCGCAGGCTGATAGCATATCACAGTGAAGAAATCAAGAGTTTCCGCAGGCCATAAACAAATAGGGTGCGGAAAGCCCGCACTGAAGCAAACAACCAGGGTGCGGAAATTGAAAGTTTCCGCAGGTTATGTATAGGGTACAATGCGGAAGTGTTTTTAAATCAAGAAATTTTGAGAAGAGGGTAAAGGATCTAAGTGGACCTTCAAATCCAGAGAGCCTGAGTGGCTCTCCCACAGAATCAGAGTCTGATTTCAAGTAAAAAGGATAGGTTAAAATCAAATGGCCAACAAAAAACCACAATCAATTCGTATCCCCAGTGGAGTCACCAATTTTGTTATTGGATAAATCGGTGAATGCAGACATAAACTAATCTCCCTAGATCCACCTGGATCTAGAACAAAACAAGATAGGACATGACGCTTTCCCTAAGTTGCTACAATTGAATTTACTACCAAAGAAGAAATGGATGGCATACCTTTAGATATCGCTTCCTTATATCTATGTTGTCCCTACTTCACTCCAGTGCTCTTGTGAGATTAAATCTGCAATGACACAAACCAACCAAAGTGAAAGAAATAATTGTAGATTCAATGGAAACCTAAACATGTGATCAAGGAGTCATGTAATTAAACACTAATGATTTTATGGGAAAGAATCATGTCACCGTATCATATTAAGTAAAAGTGGAAGATACAATCAAATTGCCTTGGTGTCACAAGTTCCCTTTTGGTGGTCCTTTGTTACAACACACACAAAAAATTGCTCTGAATTTGTATGAAGATGGTCCACAAAAGCTTGATGGACAAATGGAGACCTCAAGCATCAGTTGTAATGAGATCCTTCACTCAGTTTTCAGCCTATTCTTTCAACAATTCTTTGCTCAATCTTGCTTAACCTTTTCCATGAGAAATCCATTATTATATAGGAGAAGATGAAGTGGTTACAAGGATGAGGATGATCCCACCAAAATAGAGAAAGCAATAGGATCACAACCATACAGATGCCACCTCATATTCTAGAAGATTCCCTTTCTAGAAACTTCGTGAAACTTCTTCCTTTCCTTAGCTTCAAACGCCACCGCACCCTGCCTATATAGAAGCATGTGGAAATCTCGTGAGCCAGGCATAGAGCAGCCTGCAGAAATCAAGGATTTCCGCACTATGTACCACTGTCAGCCTGCGACATCATTCTAAAAATGTGCCTTGTAGAGGAATAACTTAGTCATTTTCCTAATGTAAAAGATTGTTTTGGAATCCTGAACACATGCCTGTAGGGTCAACATTAGAGTGACCAAAATAATGTGTAACAATAGGAACTTTAAAGGATAAAAATCAAAAGGAGGTTCGCCTTTGGGAACCTAAATCATTGGAGAATGCATTTAGGGTGGCAAGAAATGTTGAAAGTAAAAATATGGCCATGGCTACTAGAAGGACCAATCTTAATATCTATCGAGAGAATAATGCTCCTTCTTCTAAAACACCTCAACCTACAAGGTTGAAACCTCAACAATTGGAGGAAATAAAGATGACTCATGGCGTATGTGTCCACATTATAGAGAGCTCAACAAGATCACTATTAAAGATAAGTTTCCCATTCCTATCATTGATGAATTGTTAGATGAACTACATGGAGCAATCTATTTCACAAAGTTGGATCTCTATTCAGGGTATCATCATATTAGAATGAAGGAAGAAGATATCCCAAAAACAACATTCCGAACTCATGAAGGCCATTATGAATTTTTGGTCATGCCTTTTGGCCTTACAAATGCACCTTCCACATTCCAAGGGTTGATGAATTCC
>ML793573.1:107697-135381 GCA_009831015.1 Picea engelmannii
TCCATTTTCAATCCCTTCCTTCAAAAATTTGTGTTAGTATTTTTTGATGATATACTAATCTATAGAAAGTCTTGGGAGGATCATGTGTGACATGTTGACAAGGTGCTACAACTACTAAAGGAGAAACAACTATATGCCAAACCGTCCAAATGTTTCTTTGGGATGAAGGACGTAGAGTATTTGGGTCATATTGTATCTCATGAAGGTGTGAAGGTAGACCCTAACAAGATTAATGCCATGATGGACTGGCCGATTCCTAAAACATTGAAGAATCTTAGAGGATTTTTGGGTTTGACAGGTTACTGTCGCAAGTTTGTTTGGAACTATGGGAGAATAGCAGCACCTTTAACAACACTAACTAAGAAGGATGCATTTTCATGGACTCCAGAGGCAACTAAAGCTTTTGAACAACTTAAAGAGGTGATGTGTAAAGCTCTTGTCTTGACCACACTAGACTTCACAAAAACCTTTATTGTGGAATGTGATGCCTCGGGAAATGGTATTGGTGCTGTCCTAATGCAAGAAGGAAGGCCCGTGGCTTTTGAAAGTCGACCACTTAAGGGAAAGGACTTACACAAACCCATTTAAGAGAAGGAAATGATGGCAATACTACATGCATTGAATAAATGGCTCCCTTACCTAATAGGTAGGCACTTCAAGGTCAAAACAGATCATGATAGTCTTAAATACTTCTTGGAATAAAGACTATCCTCAGAAGAACAACAAAAATGGGTGACCAAGATATTGGGTTATGATTTTAAAATCATCTATAAAAAATGGAAGCAAAATGTTGTGGTAGATGCACTCTCAAGAAAGGATGAAGATGTTGAGGCCTTTCTCTGTGCTATCTTGATCATCCAACCCGATTGGATAATAGAAGCGAGGGATGAATGGAAGAATGATGAAAATGTGTGGACTCTCATTCAAAGGTTGCAGCAGGATCCCGGTGCATCAGATACATTTACATGGAAAAATGATTCACTATGGTACAAAGATCACTTATATTTATGTAAGAACTCCCAACTCAAACAAAAGGTACTATTGGAATCGCACACCTCTCCGGTATGAGGGCACTCGGGATTTTTGAAAACCTACCATAGGGTCAAGAAGGAATTTTTTAGGGATGGTCTTAAAACTGATGTTCAAAGTTTTATAGCAGAATGTTTGGTTTGCCAACAAAATAAGATGGAAACAATTAAGACTCCAGGTCTTTTACAACCATTAGCCATCCCAAGTCAGTGTTGGGAGGAGTTTTCCATGGATTTCATCACAGGGTTACTGAAGTCTAAAGGAAAGAATGTCATCATGTTGATTGTTGATAGACTGACCAAGTATGTACACTTTTGTGCACTCTCTCATCCCTTCAAAGCCAGTACAGTTGCCATCGCATTCATAGAGACAATTCAAAAACTACATGGAATCCCAAAGATTATTGTAAGTGACAGAGATCCTATCTTCACTGGACATTTTTGGACATAATTATTTTCTTGTTTGGGTACTCAATTGGCTCATATCTCATCCTATCATCCTCAATATGATGGAAAAATCGAGATAGTGAACAATTTTTTGGAAGGCTACCTTTGTTGCTTTGTTTCTGATAAACAAACGCAATGGTTCAAACGGTTACCTTTGGTAGAATGGTGGTATGAAACTTCCTTTTATACTGCAACACAAATGACACCATTTATGGCACTCTATGGATACCACCCTCCTTCCATCACTTCTTCCCTAAAAGAAAAATCTAAGGTTCAAGCAGTGGAAGATCACATCGAGCATCAACAACAAGTTCTCCAAATCTTAAAGTACAACCTGACCATGGCACATAATCACATGAAACAACAAGCAGATCAACATCGTAGTGAAAGAAGTTTTGAAGTGGGGGATTGGGCGTTTTTAAGACTACAACCATACAAACAGATGTCCCTCAAGCAAGCCAAGAAGGATAATAAATTATCACCAAAGTATTATGGTCCTTATAAGGTGTTGCAAAAGATTGGTACTATGGAATACAAATTGGAGTTGCCTGCATCCTCACGGGTACACCCAATTTTCCATGTTTCATGTTTAAAGAAGGTTATAGGTGACAAGATCCCAGTTCAAACTATATTTCCAGAACCTGACGAGGAAGGAAAAATCATATTGGGGCCTGAAGCCATCACTGACACAAGAATTCACCAACTGAGGAATAGATCCGTTTCAGAGTATCTCATTAAGTGGAGGAAACTTCATGCTGAAGATTCCACTTGGGAAGATGAGTATTTTATATAGAAGCATCCATAATTACTCAAGTGTTGCGGACAACACTTGTCTGAAGGGGAGGGGCATGTTAATCCCTAAATAGTGGAACATTACCCCTTAATTAGGGAATATTACATTAGTAATGTTATTTTATTTATGTCGACTTGCGTCCATTAGTTTTAATTGTACCTCCTAGTCTCCTATATATACCAAGGAGACATTTTCATTTGGAATCATCTTGTACTTGAACATTTATGTGGTGTATAAGGAGGTTTCCCCCTTGAAGAGGCTTATTATTTGAAACTATCTCTTTTTTCAAGGCGTTGAGTACTTATTCTGAGGTTTTTCTATGTTATAGTGATATTTGGTTCTTAACACCAAGGTTGTAATTGAACTTACAAATTGTCGTGCATCGTATATGCAAGTATAATGTTGTGATTTCCAATGAGTTGTAGTACTTTCAAATGATTGTCATAGGGAAATAATTCATGATGCTTTAACGAGTCACCAAATTAAGTTATATCAAATCCACACTTGCAGGAAAGTAAATCATGCTTGCAAGAAAGTAAATCATACTTGCGGGAAAGTAAATCATGTTTGTAGGAAAGTAAATCACACTTGCGATAAAGTAAATCACACTTGTAGGAAAGTAAATCACACTTGCTAGAAATTAAATCACACTTGTGAGAAAGTAAATCACACTTGTAGGAAAGTAAATCACACTTGCAGGAAAGTAAATCACACTTACGGGAAATTAAAGGTGACTTGTTCAAGTATTAAGATGACCTTGATTAATGTGAAAAATGTATTACAGTTTGTGCACTGAGATACAACAAACCTTAAGCTACAAGGACTAAACCACACTGTGCTTGTAAACAAATGAGATAAACTGTCTTAATTTTCAAAGCACACAATTGTCAATCTAGAAAACTAAGTGCAACATTGCAACAATGAGAGTTGTAATGACTAAAGTTGTAGCGACCAAAGTTGCAGCAATGAGAGTTGCAACAACACAGGTCATAGTAGTATGAGTTACAGTAGCACGAGTTGCAACAACCAGAATAAAAAAAAGATCAAAGTTTAAATAAGAATTGCTGGAAATAAATGAAAGTGAATAAAAGATGCTACAACTATACACTAACAAACCAAAAGACAAGGTTCTACAACGTTAACTCAAGATGGAGGAAACAAAATTACAACATTGAGGAAATGTCAAAGTTGCAGCACGATATTTTAAAGAGGAATTGCTAGAAACAAATGGAAATTAAGGAAAGAGACTACAACTTAGCACTCATCAATCAAAAAATCATACCCCGCAATGCCAATGCTAAGCTACAATAATTGGTTAGAAGTCTAATAGAGGAATTAATAGAAAGAAATGAAATTATGGAAAACATGTTATAACTATTCAAACATAAATAATAAAACAAAACTTTGCAATATGAACTTTGAGTCACAACAATCCAAGGCGACAATAATGAAAAATGCTACAATTACAATAAGATGTTAATGAAGGAATTGCTAGAAATAAATTAAAAAGATAGAAATAAAACTAATATTACTTCTACAAATTAGAATATACAAACAATATCGAGATAAGGAGAGGGGTCTACCTCCTTAGACAAGGTACTAGTCGAAGAATGCAAGAAATGTTAAATGCTCAACACACCATCAATTGAACAGGAACAAAACATAGGTTTTATTAAAATGAAAGATGTAGCTTCAATACAATTCTGTCTTACAAACTATTTGCTGATTTCCTCTGTCCCATGGCTCATCAAGAGTGAGTGTATTTATACAAAATGAATTCTCCCTAAATGAGATAAGAATATTGATGAATAGCCATGAGAATCAATATGTCTCATCTTGTTACATTGAAATTTCCAAAGGAGGGAAAAAGTCGAGTGCATGCTGCCTAAATCGGCCACAACAAGTGGCAACTGAGTTGTGCATTCCATTCTAGCACCCCAATTTAACTCATTGTATTTGAGTAGTTTTTGGTTGACTAGACGTTCCCTGGTGATAATTGTATGGTTGACCACTAAGTTGTTACGGAGTTGCATAAATGGTATGGAGTGGGATTTGCAGCATCACCAGTCATTGCATTGCGAGTTGCAACACTAGGAGTTGCAACAACGACCAAATTTGCAACACTGGGAGTTGAAGCAACTGCACTTGAACATGAATTGCATCTCTCATGTTGGGAAGTTGCCTGTGCAACTTGTTCCTATAAAACATGGTTAACACGAAAAGTAACAATCTCATGAAAAATGCATACGAATAAGTATTGAAAATGGCATATTGGGTGAGTGATTGTACCTTAAACAAAAATGCATCATTGCGGATGGAAAGTGTTATGAATATGGAAGTGAAAATGGGAAAAAGGTGAGAAAAAAGTATTGAACGGATCTAAAAAGATGTCAATTTGAGTACCCATATTCTCCCCTCGACCAAAATCGTTGAATGTCCTCATGCAACGAAATAGTCATTATGAGTTTGAGAAGGGGAGGCTCCCATGGAGGTCGCTGATGTAATTATCTGTGTGCCCTGCCTCAGGAATGGAAGCTTCTTCCTCATCCTAGTAACCTTCCAAAATTACAACCAATCTATCACCTAAAGTTGCCCTTGTTGGTTCTTGTGTAGCAACAGGGACCTTTTCTTGATCTTGCATTGTTTCTTTGTCTTGTGCTTCCTCTGCTAGTCTTGGTGTATCAACAAATTAACTAGCCTATGCTGGTTCTTTTGTTTCAGCAAGGCAATTGGCCTTTGCCAGTTATTGTGTAACAATATGGTAATGGGCATCTACTGGTTCTTATGTAACAACATGGCAATTTGACTCTCTTGGTTCTTGTGTAGTAGCAAGGAAATTGACTTCCATGGCAGTGGGGTGGGTATCCTCTGTTGGCTTAGTGGGGTGGTTGGATTTTTTTGGTTCATTAGTGAGGGTCTCCTTTGCTGGTGCATCAGGATGAATACCCTATGGAACATCAGGGTGAATGTCTTCTACTAGTTTAATAGGGAGATTTCCCTTCGTTGCTGTAGTAGGTTGGATGACCTTTGAGTCGGTAGGGTGGAAGTCCATTGCTGGTGCAACAGGGAGATGCACCTCTACTAGTTCAACAACAATGGATTTTGTCATTTGGAGAATGTATTCTAGCCTACCCTTCTGTATTTTCTTAAACTTATCCCTCAATAATTTAAGATAGGTATGTAGGCTCCTGTTTTTCTTTTCAAACACCCACTGCTACTTTAAAAGTGATGAATACAAAGGTGTGAGTGACATGTGACTTACTCATTTTTCCTTTGTTCTTTTGGCTGGATCTGGGGAAACAATGGGGTGGACTACATATAGAGTTGTGGCGTCCTCATAGTTGCTGTAAGCCTCCATAATCACAACAAGGCCTTCCCCTAGGGTTTGTCTTGTTGGTTCTTCTATACTAGCGATTTTATCTACCTCTAGTTCTTCGTTATGTCCAGGCTCGACGGAGTCTTGTTCATGCCTTATCATGTCTTGTGCTTCGATTGTATCTTTGACTTGTTGTGCCCCTGGTGGTTCGTGTGTAACGACAAGGGTTTTTCTTTTTCGGGTGGCGACACTACTTCTTTCCCTATTTTTCTTTCTGGTTATCAAGAATTCTATCCTTTTTCTTGTCCTCGACAACGTTTTGGTCCCAGGTTTGCTTCCTGTGACCTCTATGTCACTATTGTGGCCACCTTTGTCTTATGTATGAATTTCGGTAGAATCCTCGAGTGTTTCTTTATCAGTGGTTGTTGTTCCAGGAGTTGCATCTTTTTCGGCCTCCAGAGTTGTAGCTGTTACAATGTTTAGAGCTGCAACAGCCATGACCTACAAATTTGCAATGACGTCAACTTCAAGATTTTTCGAGTCCTCAACTTCTGGAGTTGCAGCGTTGTTGTCCCGTGGAGGAGTTGCAACGACTGCTGTTTTTCTGGGTGGTGTTAGCACATATAATGTACTAGGGTAAAGTCACTTGTCCTAGTCCTTGTCTAGTATAATGTCATGTCAATTCTAGTTTACTGAGTCATATCACCTCTCCAACATTCGAAGTCATTAAAGGCATGATTTTCCACCTTGCAACACTTCTGCCATATGCCATTAAGAAATCATAGTACATAGAAACCCTAGTTTTGCAATCTGGTTAGGATTTGATGTATCCGCATTTTGGAAGAAGGCACATGGGTTGTTTTTGTTTGATGACCTGCATATATATTAGAGTCCCTTAATAAACCTATCAACATGACCTATATTCAACTATGTATAAGCAGGAAAACATGCAAACCCTAATATACATGTATCGGTTTTGGGTGATGTGAAATGTTGCATGAGGATTATTTTTGAAGCTATGATCAGGCACATTCCAAGGTTTTTCTAATTTCAATAGACTTGGGACATAACATTTCAATCATCAACAAAAGGTTTGCATGCGGGTTTCATGGAATCATAGGAAAACAAAACTTGTGTAGCGATCACACGCTACGTAAGTGCTGTAGTTTCCAGTTGCATAGGGAGCTCGTTGTGCAAGTGTATTTTTATCATAACTCTTAAATCACGCACCTGTTTTCCATGAAATTTTTATAGGAGATGCATGAAGGTAATATGAATAAGCTGACTTAATTTCATAATGCTTCACTATTTTCGAGAAATGAGCCATCGTCATCTACAACCATTTTTGAATTTTCGCGAGATTCGTGAACTGGGTGTTTCTCAAATTTCTCTAGTAGAAGAATAACGATGATATTAAATTGCTGACCAAAATTCAGCCCAACCTAGTTTACCGTTTGAGATAAAATAAAAAAATACCAAATGCAAAAATTTCGCTGTGCAAACACGCTACACAAGTGCTGTAGCTCACAGTTGCACAACGAGTTGCGTCAGCACGCTACGCAAGTGTTGTATGTTACATTTGATGCAAAAAAGGGGATTGTAGAGAAGGAAACTCTTTTGTATTGGATTTATTTATTTATTTATGAGCTTAATAAGATATCAGTATAGAAGTATAGAGTGTTTTCATAGCAGAGATTCATGCCGATGATGTTTTACAGTATGTGTTTTCTTACGGGATATTTTTTCTCTGTTTATCATTTCTATATTATTCTTCTAATATTTAAACTGATATATGTTTGGAATTCATCCTTGTTAGATGCTCCATCTCATGTGCAATTAAATACTTATTCATTTTTCTCATATTGTATGTTCATAATTCATCTTTACTTTGGTACTCTGTTCATAGCAATTTGCCATTGTCTATTATTCCTCTAAAGTTATATCAAGAATTCATCCATAGCTAGATGCTCTTGATCTAATGGGTTGTTGATTTCTTCATTTATGCTACCATGCTATAACTGATATATTCACTGTAGAACATTTTCTACCTTGCATTTGTTCCCTGGAATACTCATCAACCAGTCACTACTATTTATCATTTGTATTATTTGGACTCTAAGCCCAATGGATTTCCTTTTTCTTTGGCTAAAAACTTCATAAATTTTCTCTTTAACTAAATACCTATCCTCTAATTTCATTGAAAATCTATGAGAGAGCCCTCTCTGGGTTGTAAGGGCTATATTCTAGCTTGCAAGTTGGTTTGTGGTTACCTCTAGGTTTCTTTGATACAACCCAAAGAAATTACAGAGTGATAACAAGTGGCATTACAACGTCGACTGATGCTCTTGATACCTCATTCCATGTCCTTCCCTCCCTTTGCTTCGACCAAGATTTTGATTATCCTGTGGTGTGAGAGGGATTTTCGAGGGCATAGGACATTTTGTGCCTACTTGGCCATGTTTTGCAACATCCTCCAAAGGAAAACTAACAAGTTGACCAACCTTCCATGTCGCAGGTGATCTAATAACTGAATGTGTTGTAGGTAGATGACCCCATAATGGCCGTCACAAGTAATGTATCATTGCATGATGATGGAAACATATTTCCATGGGATCAACTAGGAAGTCTTGTTAAAGCATGTTCCCTTTTTGACCAATGTTTCCCATGGTTCAAGGAATTGTTCGAGAATTTTGGGCTTGGGCCTCCGATGGAAATACCATCATTTTCCCATATGAGGAAGCCTGGTCACTTTTGCAATTACATCCTCTGTTACCTGCACGACTACCCCTGCTACCTTTGTCCCAATTTCCCTGAAGTTTATGGTGAATTCTAGTGCCACATCATCATCATATTCGTGTAGCCTAGTTAGGTATTCCATCCAACCTCCTTGCTGGAAAATTGCGCCAATGTTCTTGTATGCCTCCAACAAGAGGGTTTCTCTCGACTCTCTATGGTTCAATGAGCCTCCCATTTTCTTCTCAGAACTTGAATGACTATGGTTGTAACTCACTATGAACATTGAAAGGGTGGTGAGTTCGAAGAATGAATGGGAATGACAGTGGGAAGGGGTAATTATGGGTGTGTGACGAAGTTTTAGTAATATGATTATGTTGTAATTATTCCAATTCAATGCTTACTCATTATATAGTTCAGGGGACGTACCTTCCAAGCTTACCATGTCTTGTTGTGATTGTGTATACCTTCGTCGAGTTGTCGTGTCGGCATCAAGAGTTGTAGCAACACGAGAAATCACAACATCGCTACAAACAAGATGCATTAACATTTAACAATGTTTAGAGTTGGAGCAACATCTTGGAGTTGCAACGAAGTGCAGAGTTGCAACAATAAGAGGCATTTCATCAATGGGCAAAGTTGCAGCATCGTTCTGGAGTTGCACCAAAGTGCAGAATTGGAGCAATGTTCTGAAGTTGTAGCAAAGTTCGAAGTTGTCGCAATATGAGGAATTGTGGCAATGGGAAGAGTTGCAACATCGTCCTGGAGTTGCAACAAAGTGTATAATAGCAACAACGTGTGGGCTAGGACTGCGGCTTGACATGGGATCTTGAGTCGAAGTCATCCTTGTCCAAATCAGATGTTGATAGATTAGCAGTGGAGTTGTGGTGGTTATATGCAGAGTTTCGGCAAAAGGAGTTGTAGCAGCAAAAGTTGAAGCATCGAGAGTCCCAACAATGGGAGTGGGTGAAAAAGGAGTTGCAACAACAAGATTTGCAACAAGCCAGAATCACAACAATAAGAGTTGCATCACAACAAAGTTGCAGGTCGGAGTTGCAACAATAAGAGTTGCAACAATAAGATTTGCAACAACATTCTTCCCCCCCTGCATATCCTGAATTTTTTTATTATTAAAGAAACAACTTTATTAAAAATTTGAAGTGCCCTTCTTTCTTTCTCTTAGTTATTTATTTTTAGCATTCTATGCACCAACATAAGCTAATTTTCACAAAACATGCCCCCAAGCATTCCCCTAACGTTTTTCATACATGGGTGTGTGTGTATTAAGAGGGAATGAGTCATTCAAAAAGGGTTCCCCCCTTATTTACAATCTCTAGATCATTGTCAGACCATCCACTAGTGATCCTATTCATAAAGGCTTCCTTGGATAGATGTTTATGATATAACCTAAGCTTGTGTCCATTTTCCATCAGAGGAGTTCTCTCGTTGTCAACGGTGTGAAGTTTGATGGCTCCATTTTCATATACAATATCAATATTACAAGGCCCGAGCCATCGAGTGTGGAACTTCCCTTTGAAATCCTTGAACATGGAGTTAAATAATAAGGCCCAGTCTCCAACTTTGATTTTCTTCTTCTTAATGAACTTGTCATGCCATCAACCTCTTTGATGTTGTATTATTGTTGTTTTGTGTAGGGTGGCTTGACAAAGTTCATCTAGTTCTTTTATTTGAAGGATTCTATGCTTCTGAGCTTCAGTTAAGTCCATTCCAAGATGTAAAACTATTATGAGTGTCTAGATTTATATTTCAATTGACAATAATACTCTCTTTCCATACACGAGTTCATATGGAGTACAACCAATAGTACTCGTCCATGTCGTCTGGTAGGACCATAGAGCTTCGGGTAGTCTGTCGACCCAGTCCTTGAGGTGTAGTCCAAAAGTCTTGGTGATGATGGCCTCAAGGGTTTTTTTGGTCCCTTCTACTTGTCCATTGGCTATTGGGGGATATGGTGTAGTGATCTTGTGTTTGATCTTGTATTTATACATAAAGTCTTTAATGAGTATTGAAGTGAATTGAGTTCCTCCATCAATAACTATTTCCTGAGGTATCCTGAATCTCATGAATATTTCTTCATGAAGAAATCCTACTACCGCTTGTTCTATTGCGGTCGGGAGTGCCTTGGTATCCATCCATTTTGTGACATAATTTGTGCATACTAGAATGTAGGAGTTACGATGGGAAGAAGGATTGATCGGCTCTACAAAGTCATGAGCCCATTTATCAAAGGGTTCTAATATCAACTATGGTTGTAATAAAATCTCATTTTATTGCACTGGTCTTCCCATGTGCTGGAAACTATTAGACCTTTTTACATATTCCTTGGCATCTTTGAAGATAATGGGCCAATAGTACCCTTGGTGAAGTACCTTGTGCCCAGTTCTCTTGTCTGCAAAGTGGCCTCCACATGGACTGTCATGGCAGGATTTCAAGATCTCATGGATCTCGTCTTCTTTCACGGATCTTCAGATAATAAGATCCAATCCTGTGTGGAAGAGGCAACCGTCGATCCATGAGAATCTCCAACTTTGTTTGATTATCTTCTATTGCTCTTTTGTAGATAAATGGTGTGGGAGTCTACCTGCAACCAAGTAATTAGCGATATCTACGAACCAAGGAGAGTTAGTAGAAACCAAAAATAGGTGCTCATCGAGAAAAAAATCTTCTATAGGTGGCTCATTCTCATTATATGTAAGTCTTGAAAGGAAATCAACCACTACATTATCTTTTCTTGGTTTATTCAAGATGGTTATATCATATTCCTTTTGTAATAATAACCACCTAGTTATCCTTCCATTAGTGATAGGTTTATTCATTAAATATTTTATGGCAGCACAGTCAATGTGCAATATTATTGGATATCCTATGATGTAATGATGAAATTTATTAAATGCATGTATTATTGCAAGAAACTCTTTTTCTGTAACCGTATAATTTAGTTCTACAGGTAAAATATTTTTGCCGACGTAGTAGATTGTGTATAGATATTTTCCCTATAGTTTTCCTAGAACAACTCTAATGGCGGTGTCTGATGCATCCGTGGATATATGTAATGAGAGGGAGAAATCAAGCCCTCTTAAAACATGAGCTTCAAACACTTTAGTTTTTAGTTCGTCAAGTGCATGCTGGCATATCTTTGTCTAAAAAAACCCAGAATCTTTGTTAAGTAAGGCAAATAATGGACGAGCAATTTGTGAGAATTTTTCAATAAAGTGATGGTAATAACCAACATATCCTAAGAGACTTCGTACCTATTTTTGTGAACATGGAGTCGAGAAATTTAATACTACCTTGATTTTCACCGGATCCACTAGGATGCCTTTAGTTGAGATGCAATGCCCTAGTATGATTCCATAAATTAAAATCATTGCACATTTCTCATTACTAAGGGAAACATTCGATTCCTTGCACCTTATCAATGTTTTCTCTAGATTTTCCAATGCCTCATCAAATTCATTGCCACATGTCCTGAAATCATCCATATATATTTCCACACAATCATGAATTAAATCAGAGAATATACTAATTACAAATCTTTGAAAGGTGGCAGGGGTGTTACATAACCCGAATGGTAGAACACGATAGGAAAATGTCCCCCATGGACAGGTAAACTTTGTTTTGTCTTGATCTTTAGGTGAGATCTAGATCTGGTTATACCCACTTAATCCAACGAGGAAATACAAGTATTTCTTTCTTGCTAACGTATCCAAGACTTGGTCAATGAATGGAAGTGGGAAATGGTCCTTGTGTGTTGCTTTATTGAGTTCTCGATAGTCCACACAAATCCTCCATTTACCATTTTTATTTGGGACCATGACTAGAGGGGAGACCCATTGGCTGTCAGAAATTGGATAGTAAAGTTGGTTGCGAGCAATTTTTGTAGTTCTTCGTTTACTATGTCCTTTAGTGTTGGATTCATCTGGCACCGAGGTTGATGGATGGGTCTAGATCCTTCTTTAATGCATATGTGGTGTGTCTATAGGTTAGGATGGATTCCCTTCATGTTAGAGTAGTCCCAGGTGAAGGCATCACTGTGCTTTTGTAGCACTTTAACCATACCTGATTTTTGTTGTTTAATGAATCCTTGGTTGATTTTCAAGGTTTTCTTGGGGACGATTTCTATTAATTATGTAGTGGACCCTTGATATTTATCGGGTGGGGACTCATGATCTATGAGTAAGAAGCTCGTTGAGGCTAGAGGAGCATATGTTTGTGGATGCATAACATGCTCAAGAACACGTGAGTTATCCAAGGAAGAAGAAGAGGCTATGAAATCATTGATTTCATTATCTTCCGTTTTCTCTCTGATAGCTAAGCACTGATCTATAGAGAGGGCTTGATGAGCTTCCGCTTCTTCATCACTATCCTCTCCATTGGCCCAAAGTGGTGCTTGAAAATCTAAGCTGGGTTTGGCGAGAGGAAAGAGCATTAATTATCTTGTAGAGGTCTCATGGGAGATGGTCATGTTTCTTGACCTAGAACTGATGTAATCATCAACAATGGCCAACCAAGGGCTTCCCATGATTAAAGGATACCCTTTGAGAGAGGTTTTTTGCTGTAGGACCATAAATTCAATAGGATATTCCCATGAATATACAGAGACCACTATGTCTTCTAAGATGCCCCCTGGTTTAATAGTTGTCCTGTTTTCAAGTTGGAGTATGATTGGGATTTCCCTAAGGCTCGTGAGTCCTAAGGCTTGCATGGTCTCGCACATCATAACATTGATGGTAGGACCAAGATAGATTAATGTGTTGCTAATGAGTTTATTATTAATCTGCACATTAACTACCACACTGCCAGGGTCAAAATATTTGGCCGTGAGAACTCCCCCCATCATTAAGTCTGAAAATTTACCCATAACATGGACAATTTGGGGATCTTTCAATCTTTTACCGAGTTTCCTTAAACAAATTTCCTGTACTTATTTTGAATAAATAGGCACATCCTTGATGGCTTGGAACAACGATATTTTGACTCACACATTCTTGAGTTCTCCCAATAATTCAAAATCGGGCTGTGTAAGAGGTTTCTCTAGGTTTAATATTTCTAGATATGGTGGGTTTTGAAGTTTAGGGTGGGCATGATCACTTTTAAGGGTTCATGAGATTGTTTCTATTCTGGTTCTTCATTCCAGACATCCTCATTCAAATATTCAATATGAATAAAAGGTTGGTCCTTGGTTAGTGTCTTCCTGGATTGAATATGGATATCGTTACAATCTAGATAAGAGATGGAATAGGTAGGGTAGGAAATAAGTCCAACAACTTGTGTTGGTGGGTCTGGCCTTCCATTATTAGGGTTAGGGATGGGTTGTGCAGGTAGTTTTTGTGGTGATAAATCTTATCCCGCAGACATGTTAAGATCCCCTTAGTTGGGTTTTCTTCGACTAAGACATAATAGAGAAAGTGGACACTAACATCCCTTGCTCCTGTCTATTCACATATGAAAATGAGAAGAGGGAAAATGAAATAAGTGTGAACCTTTTTCGAAGGTTTTCCTTGCTACTCCTTGTTGCTCTAGTGTTGGATCCAGTCCTAGCTCGATCACAATATCCTTGCACTTATACATAATGATCTTCTTCTTCTACTACTTGCACAAAGTTAAATGAAAGTAAATCTAACTAAATGAAACAAACATAACATTCATATGTAAACTAAATGAGACATAAGTATGAGAATATGCTAAGCTTATATTCATGAGAAACAATGGATAGCACTTACAATCATGTTGATGTTGAGAAATCTTCCTCCAATGCTCCTCCTATCCAGCCCCTTACTGTATGCTGGAAAATGAACTAAAGGTTTGATTTGCTTGAGATCTTTCCTCCATAAGTTAGGATTGATTACCCAAAAAAGAGAGACTCGAGCTTATGAGTTGTCCCTCGATCATAACCACCAGAAGTATGTCAGAGATGACCCATAGAATAAGGTGGGATTGGTTAAAACCACCCTAATAGGACTTACACTCTCTTCAATCCAGATAGAAGGAATCGATGATGCTCCCTCATGGTCTAGCAAGAGGCTTCACCCTAGGGGAGACACTCCCTAAGCCATGGCAAGGAGGCGTCAATGATCCAACTAAGCCAAACAACAAGGGGGAAGATAATGTGTTCAACTTTCAGAAAGTGGATTTTTTTTTCTCTTTGATAGCTAGGGAACATGACAAAATGTTTTCCATGGTGTCGGGGATGTGAAACCAAGGTGTGACACTTAGATGTGACAATTTTGCATGTAATAGATTACCCCCTAGAGTGTGAGGTCAGAAAAACATTGATGGTCAAAAAACTTTACAAAATGATGTGTGCCAAGGGGTGCTGGATTGGGAGATATGGATGGAAGCTACAGATGAACATCAACAACATACATATGAATCATCCTGAGGTAGGCATACCCATGCTCAGTGAAAAGTAGACTCATAGCATGGTCACCAACCAATACACTACAGATCCATGACAACACTGACTAAGGATATGGCCACCAGACATACAACGTGGATCCAAACCTCCATGACTATATCAAGTCATAGACATATGTTGGCCCTTGGGTATGGAAGTAAGCGAAGAGTAAAGTAGAAAAGACAGAATGCGAATTGCACAGAAGACACATTGACTGATACTAGGTCGAAGTGAGAAGAAGAGAAGAAAAGACAGAGTGAAGTAAGAGAAAGCAAGTTGTTGGACGAGGATATCGAGGATGACAAATCAACAAGGAAGATAGATCGTGGACAACTCAACAAGCAGAAAAATCCACCATTGGATGCTTTGGAGCACCGCACGAGAAGGAAGGAAAGATAGGCTGGCGAAGCCCTAAAAACGTGGGTCAAGTTGACCTAGGGTTTTAGACACATAGGGTTTTGGTATCTAGGGTTTTGACACTTAGGTTTTGGCCTAAGGCTGTCAGTGAGCTATTGCAATGTATAAATAAAGGTCAAGAGGACCTGGGATGGGTGGTTGTCATTGTTGTTGTAGTTATAATTCGTTCCAAGTTTGTTATTGTTATGAGTGACTCTTGTAGTGAGAGAGAGAAGCATCGAGGAGTGAGGGCAGTCTGTGTTGTAATATATTCAACTGGGTGTGAAGATCACCCTCTAGCTGGGTGAGTAGGGAGGAAAGACAGAGAGCAAGAGAGAAGATCTGCTAGCTAAGAACACAGATACGAATTGTATGCTTTCATCTTAATATATTATAAAGCACAGTTCTGTGGACGTAGCCCTAGGGAGAGGGTGAACCACGTACATCTTTGTGTTGTGTGTGATTGATGTTATGTTCTCTTGTTTATAGATATACTGTTATTGCATTGTTGTGTTAGATGTGATAGATAGTTGTGTGAAGTAGATCTAAGCTGGCAATCAATATCTAGATGCTGTGCTGTTCTTGTATTAGATTCACTTTGTATTCCCTTGGTTGTAGACAACTGTGTCTTGCAACCCCCCATAGCTACTTCAAGTGAGACTGCATCTACTTCGCAGGTGTTGCTGAAAGGGCCAATAGTTAGGGCTTGTTGGTGTGCTCTTGGATCTGAACCCTGGGTCTGCCCTTGTGCCAACTAATGGTTCCATTGTCGGGACAAAAATCTTCTTGAGGGAATGTCAAGGTGGTTTCCATCGAAGACAAAGATTCATAAGTGGATAGAAGATCAAGAAAAGGACTCCGCTGAAGCCCAGAATAAGAAACCTAATCTTAGTACAGAGGATTCGTTGGGAAGATATATCTTTACTAATATACACAATATTTTCTTTGGAGGAATCCATTAGGAGCTATATAAGTGGCTAGCTAGGTTAGCAGATGCCCAGTTTGAGATCAGATCTAGAACCCCTGTGGTTTGGACGTCGATGCTGATCAAGAAGATCAAGAGAGTTGATAATGCCGTGTCAAGAGCAGTAGATCACTAGTTTGATAACACCATTGGAGGGTACGTCACCGAGTTTGTTGTTGACAAAGTAGAGTCATATAGCCAAGCCGAGAGGTACTTCTTTAAGGGACCCAGAGGAGATTTTTTACACTTTTTAAAGTTGAAGATCAAGATGCTATTGCATGAGAAGAACATATTAAAGTTACAATAGTTGGTCAGATTGGAAAAGGCTAATGTTCAAGAACTCAGACAACGACAACGACACAAAGGCTGGACATATGCGCAGTGGGAGAGTGTTAAGAGAAGTTCCTCTTGTGAACCCGTTTAAGCAGAAATATGGGGATGAGGGGTTCTACAGTGGATAAGAGGCAGATCTGACAGACAAAGAGCATTTAGAATCCGCTAGGGCAGAGGAAGGGAAATCTAAAGAACCTTGTCGGGAAGAGCCAAAAACTTCAGGAAACGTGCCAACTATTGAAGTGAGTACTATTATTCCTCATGTTGTTTTAGGAACATTAAGCAACCAGAGTAATCAGAGTCACCAGAGAACTCAGAGAATTGTCACTAGAAATCCACCACATATTCAGTCATGAAGCCTAGGAAGATCTATGGCAGATGAGATGAGGCTACCTACCTTCAGAGGAGATGGATTTGAAGATCCTGATCAACACTGGTTTCTATGTGAAGCTATGTGGAGTATTAAAAATATCATCGACGAAGCTGTTAAACGCGCTTAGTTTAGTACTACCCTGAGAGATCGCGCGCTGAGTTGGTACATGAAATTTGTCCAAGGAGTTGTGCCTAAACCGCTGAATGTCATTAAGACTTCACTAATTTCCAAATTCAAGAAACCTAAGTCAAAGTTGCAGTAAATTACAAAACTAAAAGAAATCAAGTAGAAAATAGATGAACCTGTGTGGGAGTTTGATCAAAGATTTAAGACCTTGACAGGCCATTTGAGTTTTCAGATCCCAGACGAGCATAACAAGGAGTGGTTCATTGCTGTTCTCTTACCGCACATCAGAGTTCCTCTGATGCAACAGAAGATTGCTTCGCAGGCGGAGGCATTGGAGATCGCCATGAAGTTAGAATCAACCCTTATGGGAGAATCCAGCTCAGGTATGAGTTAAATCTTGAGTCAGCTAACTAGTTTATCTATGTAGGTCGAATATATGAAGAAAGACAAGGGAAAAGATAAAAGAGAAGATATCTGGTGCATTAGATGCAAATCAAAAGGCCATGACAAGGATCACTGTTCCCTATTTCGTGAGTATTTGGCATCTGGAGCCCCGAGTCCTTTAAATCAAGTTACCTTACCATGGTGCGAGGTGTGTAGAAATAGACATCGCCCTGGTGAATGCTACTACATGCAAAAATGTGTTTAGGCACCCAAAAATCTATATTGCACATTCTGTAAGTTGGTGGGGCATGATGATAGGGATTGTAGGGCCTATGACCTCATGCATGAAAGGTCAAAGGATATATACAAAATTCAAGGTGAATTACAACAAGAAGGAAACACTACGCAATATAATTCTCTAGGAAGAGGAAACTTCAACCCTTGCGGTGGATTCAGAGGAAGAGGAGGAGGAGGAGGTATGGGTCGAGGTAGGGGCTAAATCATTTGGTATAACTGTGCATAGCCAGGACACTTAGCAAGGGACTATTAGAAACCTTGTACCACTTGAAACTACTGTAGCTCACTCAAACATGTTATCGATGATTGTCCAGTGTTGCTAGCCAAACTTTAGGAGAGACGAGGACCTCATCAATATCCATAAGTGAAATTGATATACGCTGAACCTCGCAGAGAGGACCCTAGAGTCCCTGTTATCACTAGAGGAGGCATTGTTACAGGAGAAGATAGAGCAACCCAAGGAAAGACTACATAAGAATCAAGAGTTAGGAAAGATGCAGAGAAGACAGAGCGACCCAAGGAAGTACTACAGAAGAATCAGGAGTCAGGAAAGCTGCAGAGAAGACACGGGTTTTCGATGCAAAGAAAGAAAAACAAATATTTGAGGAGGCAAGAAAAGAATTCAGGAGAGACCAAGTTTCTTCATCGAAGACATGACCAAAAGTAAGAGAATGTCGAATGCCTCTGGCATTCGATCAGTCTGCTCTGCCAGGAGAAGAAAAAGAGGTAAGCAAGCTCATGGAATTATTATATACTTGTATTAAGTTGATTCAGGATGATAGCGTTGTACAAGAGCTACAAAATTTAATCAGACAATACGAGTTAGGAAAGATAGATCCCTTGCTGAGTAGAGCAGTACACCAAGTCTCTAAAAAGAGAAGGACAAATAAGGAACTACACCTGAATGCTCAATTTGGAGAGTATGATATCAACTATGTGGTCCTTGACTTAGGGTCGGAGGTCAATGTCATGACGAAGCAGACCTGGGCACTGATGGGAAAACCTAAGTTGATCTATTCCCCTATCAGGCTTAGGATGGCTAATCATCAAGCTATAATCCCCTTTGGAAGATTGGAACATGTCCATGTGGACATCGATGGAGTAAGGACATTTGTAGACTTCGAGGTGATTGAGATAGTTGATGATAGCTGTCCTTACCCCGCGCTTTTAGGAATTGTTTGGGCTTTCAATAATTCCACTGTGGTTGATTTAAAGAAAAGAAGAATGATGTTTGAAGGAGATGGCCTTAGGGTCATTGCACCTTTGGATCCCGATGAAGGTCATAGATACACAAAACCCATCAGAGAAGAAGACCGCACAAATGAACTAGAAAATATATACAAGTTAATAGCTAGACAACATGATTACATTAATCCTATGATGGATGGGAACCTAAGATGGCGAAGTGACAATGCATGTTCATCAGATTCAGAAGAAGCACTGGAGAACTGGTAGAACAAAATGTATGAAGTATCTACAAGGAGATGTGCTAGATTAACCCGAGAAGTTCACTGGATCGGCACAACAGTAAGTAACTTGCCCACCTTTGATGGTCTGAATCATTTAGAATCATTCTTGTTGGACTTTGAAGAAATTGTACCAACACAACAAATATTGTTGGCATTGGATGAGGCCTTGAAATCAACCCCAGAAAGATGGTGGGGGACACACAAAAACAACATTACAGACTGGGTACAATGTCACACTTTGATGACAACATGGTTTTCAAAGCAAGTAGAAGGCTGCGAAGCTAGGTACGTAGGTCGAAGATGTTCGAAGGACCATGTACAAATTTGCAAGGAATCCTAGATCAACATTCCTCAAGAGCAGTGGGTGCACAAATTCATCAACACATTGGAAACAACCCCTATCAACTGGTATCTTCAAGCAGAACTGTGCCTCATCACTGCAGATTGGGAAGGTATGACCCTGAACTTTGTAACTATCTTTTTGTTTGAAAGACAATATCCTATAGTAGAACAAGCGTTACAGATTGTAAGACATAAAGTATTTGAGGAGGCACCTAGCCTCCCTTTGGAACAAGAAGAGAACGAATGGACTGCACCTCTCAAGAAACTGAAAGGCTATTACAATATCAATGATGACAAAGACGATGATCCTAGAAAGGTGAACATTGCTCAAACAAAAGGCCACAGAGACATAGAAGGACCAAGAATTGAGCTACCTTTCATTGGAAAACCAATTAAAATAAAAAAAGTCAATATTGGAATAGATAAAACACCGAATCTTGCAAATGTTTGAGATTATTGGGATTTTGCCACTATTGACAAGATCACAGAGTTACTGCATGAATATCAGGACTTGTTTCCAACCAAGTTCATTGATATGAGGGGCATTAAAGGGTCCATGGGAGAGATGAGGATCCCTTTGAAACCAGATGCAAGGCCAATTAAATAGAGACCCTACAGATTGAACCCTAAATATAAGGAGAAAGTGAAGATTGAACTCGACAGGATGTTGGAGGCGAGAATCATAGAACCTATTGAAGAATCAGAATGGATTAGCCCTATGGTGGTGCAGGATAAAAAGACCAAAGAGATCAGGATCTGTGTAGATCTCAGGAAGTTGAATGATGTCTGTTTGCATGACCCATTCCCTACACCATTTACTGATGAAGTGTTAGATAATGTAGGAGGACAGGAGGTATATTCTTTTACAGATGGATTTTCAGGATACCATCAGATCCGGATTGCCAAGGAAGATTGCCATAAAACCACATTTGCAATAGAATGGGGATCCTACCAGTATACAATGATGCCGTTTGGATTGAAGAATGCCCCAACCATGTTTTCCAGGGTAGTGGTTGAAACGTTCAAGGAGTTTTTACATAAATTTCTGGAAGCATATTTTGATGATTGGACTGTTTTTAGCTTATTACAAAATCATATTGAATGTTTAAGACTAATGTTGGATAAGTGTAGGTAGTGTTAGATTACCTTGAACCTGAAGAAGTGCATCTTCTTTTCACCCTTTGGAGTGCTGTTAGGTCATATTGTGTGTAAGTAGGGACTATTGGTAGACCCATCTAAGATTTCTATTATAGTTGATCTGCCCCCTCCTACTTCAGTCAAATAGTTGTGCATTGCGCTGGGACACACTGGATACTACATGAAGTTCATTAAAAGCTATGCACAGATCACAACACCTATGGAAAATATTTTGAAAAAAGATTGTCAGTTTCATTGGATAGAAGAATGCCAACAAAGCTTCGACACACTGAAACATAAAATGGTTACTGCGCCTATTCTAGTTTTCCCATATTGGAGCAAGGAATTTCACATGCATGTCGATGCATCTTCTATTGCACTAGGAGCTGTGTTATCACAACCGAGAGCTGGAGACATTGACCACCCATTAGCCTTTGCTAGCAGGAAGCTATCAACAACTGAGATTAATTACACCACCACTAAGAGAGAAGGGTTAGCCATGGTGTATGCGCTATAGAATTTTCGCCACTACTTGTTGAGAGGACACTTTAAAATGTTTACTAGTCACTCCGCACTGAAATACCTAGTCAAGAAGCTAGTGTTGGGGGGGGAGAATATGCATATGGCTTCTTCTATTTCAAGAATATGATTTTGAGATCGTGGTTAAGCCAGGAAGATTGAAGAAAGGTCCTGACCACTTGTAGAGGTTGGAACATGGAGAAGAGCCTACTAGTTTGGAGGATACACTACCGGATGCACAATTGCTGGCCATTAGAAATATTGATGATCACTTTGCGGAGATAGTCCAGTTCTTGTCAATAGGAATGGCACCCAGTGAATATACAATCACACAGAAGAAACAACTAGTAGTGCGTGCTACAGACTTTTCACTTATAGCTGGAAAACTATACAAGATGGGACCTGATGAGATATTGATGAGGTGTGTTATGGAGGCAAAGAAACCATTGATCCTCACAGGAGCTCATGAAGGCATCACAAGAGAACACTATGCATGAAAATCAATAACGCAGAAGGTTCTTAGAGCTGGCCTACCTTACACAGAGATGCTAAGGACTATTACA
Source organism: Picea engelmannii (assembly GCA_009831015.1). NCBI lineage: Eukaryota > Viridiplantae > Streptophyta > Pinopsida > Pinales > Pinaceae > Picea > Picea engelmannii. The sequence goes on from ML793573.1 coordinate 129,336, forward strand.
GAGCCTGTGATGTATGTCAAAGAGTTGGGAAACTATTCAGAAGAGATGAAATGCCTTTAGCACAACAGATAACCCTACAAGCATTTGAGAAATGGGCCATTGACTTCGTGGGACCTATAAACCCACTAGGAAAGTGCAAAGGAGCAAGATACATAATCACCTTGACAGAGTACTTGGCCAGATGGGTCGAAGCAAGAGCAATTAGAGATTGTAGTGCAACTACAGCTGCGTGATTCATATTTGATGACATCATAACCAGGTTTGGATTCCCGAAGATCCTTATGAGTGATCAAGGCACACATTTTATTAATAGGACCATTGAAGCCTTGACCAAGGAATTTGCAATCCATCATCAAAAGAGAACACCCTACCAACCGCAAGCGAATTGGGCAATTGAAGCATTCAATAAGATCTTGGAGACAATGTTGACGAAAATTTACAATGTGAACAAGGATGATTGGGATTTAAGAGTACCAGCAATACTATGGGCCTATAGAACCACTTACAAGAAGCTAACAATGCAGACCCCCTTTAAGTTGGTTTATGGTCTCGAAGCAGTTGTCCCAATGGAATATTTGGTCCGAGGCTTAAGAATCACAACCTTTATAGATATGGATGACACTGGCGCTGTTCAAGAGAGGCTCGTGCAGTTGGTCAAACTAGAAAAAGACAGATTTATTGCAGAATTCCATTAGCAGGTACAAAAGGAAAGAGAAAAGGCCTACCATGACATACACATCAAGAAGAAGGCATTTAAGCAAGGTGATTTGGTACTAATATACGACAACAAATTCATGAAGCATCCAGGAAAGTTCAGAACACATTGGTTGGGGCCATATAAGGTTGTTTATGTCACAGAAGGAGGAGCTACACAATTGAAGACCTTGAATGGAGAATGGAAGGAAGGTTTGGTGAATGGGAGCCGGTTGAAACTGTACTATGACAACCAACTTCCTCGTAGCTCTCACTAAAAGCATAAGGAAAAGGATCCATGTACCAGGTGCAGTTGAAACTGGGTACCAGACATAATAAAGACAGTTTGCACATAGTGGAGAAGGAAAGAGTAGAAAGCACAGGCTGCTCTGCGCAACCTGAAGACAAAGCCAATCAGAAGGGTCAGATCTGAAGTGCCTCGAGACGAGTCACATGTGAGTGTTGGGGGATTGCTGGTCCTTGGGTATGGAAGTAAGCGAAGAGTAAATAAAAAAAGACAGAATGCGAACTGCGTGGAAGACACAGTGACTAATACTGGGTCGAAGTGAGTAGGAGAGAAGAAAAGACAGAGCGAAGTAAGGGAAAGCAAGCCATTGGATGAGGAGATCGAGGATGACAGACCAACAAGGAAGATGGATCGTGGACAACTTAGCAAGCAAAAAAATCCACCATTGGATGCTTTGGAGCACCGCGTGAGAAGGAAGGAAAGACAGGCTAGTGAAGCCCTGAAAATGTGGGTCAAGTTGACCTAGGGTTTTAGACACCTAGGGTTTTGGTATCTAGGGTTTTGACACTTAGGTTTTGGCCTAAGGTTGTCGATGAGCTATTGTAATGTATAAATAAAGGTCAAGAGGACCTGGGATGGGTGGTTGTCATTGTTGTTGTTGTTATTATTCATTCCAAGTTCGTTATTATTATGAGTGACTCTTGTAGTGAGAGAGAGAAGCATCGAGGAGTGAGGGAAGTCTGTGTTGTAAGATCTTCAGCTTGGTTCGAAGATCACCCTGCAGCTGGGTGCGCAGGGAGGGATGACAGAGAGAAAGAGAGAATATCTGCTAGCTAAGAACGTAGATAAGAAATGTATTCTCTCATCTTAATATATTATAAAGCACAGTTCTGTGGACGTAGTCCTAGGGAGAGGGTGAACCACGTACATCTTTGTGTTGTGTGTGATTGATGTTGTTGTTAGGCAGGAATATTGTCATTTAATTCCGTTGTAGTACTTGCCCAACTATTTAATTTGTCAATCCAAGGTTTGTAGGCTTATTAAGCACACACACTATATATGCAGGATTGAAGTAGAAGTAATCTAATCTAAATTGCTGAAAGGAAATTAATCTAGGAAAGCATTGAAAGACTAACTAGGAAAGCATGAAATTAATCTATGAAAGCAATACAACATGTGAAGAGTTGAACGACAATTGACATATGTGAGCTCACACAATAAATCAATCTCAAATTATATTACAAGAATCAAATGACAAAGCATGAAAGAATAACAATGAAAGAATCAAAGCTAAGAATCCCCTTCTAAGATTTCAAGCTATTCTAAGTCTAATCTCTCATCTCTACCTCCCTCAAAATGAAGAGAGAACACTCTCTTTTATACATGAGAGTCTTGAAGATAAGATAAGAGTCTCATAATTATAGATCCACTATTCTCTCAACCACTTTCCTATTATTACAAGATATGATCCCTTCAAATCCTCCACACATCTCTCACAAATATTGGATAGGATATGCCATCAAAATCTCCATGATCTTATCCTTTGAATATGCTTGAATGATTGTCCCAAATATTCTTCAAATCTTCAAAGCTTGAAGATGAAATTCGAATTTGAGGCCAGGAGGTAATATTTGACTTTGTTGAAATCTTCAAATATACCTGTACACATCATAAAATTCATCCAACCTTGAGATATAATGAAAATATGTTAATTTCTAATATTTAATCACAAATTCACTTATAATACTAAAATGAATAAAGTGGAAAATAATAAAGTGAAACCCAAATGTATTTATGAAAATGGTATGATGGAAGGTTAATGGGACAATGAAATGTAAATAATAGTGAAGGGAAAGGTGGATGAAAATGCGGCATTTCTGAGTCCTAACATCCCCCCCCAACTGAACTTGTTGCATGTCCTCATGCAACTGTGCATGGATTTTCTTAGGAACTTTTGGCATTCGGACTTTGGCTTTGATTGATGATGTCTTTTTAATAAGGAATATTTCCAGGATTTGAATTACAAGAGTAGCAGCATGTAAAATACATGTGTAACAACATGTGAAATATGTGTAACAACATGTGAAATTTTCTTATGGTTGGTTCTTGTGTGACAACCATGAATACAAAGAATGTTGGTTCTTGTGTTAACAACATTCATTTCACTTATTTATTTTCTTGCTGCAATAATTTAGCCATATACTCACTGTAAATAATAAGCTATCAATGTGTATAAGAGAGCATCGCTGAGTATAAGAAAGCATTTTCTCTATCTTTTATGAATCATGCCAATATGTATATCAATGCATTTGAAGCAAAGTGCAACAAGGGGTCGTTGGAAAAGAAAATTTGGTAAACAGTAAATGAGATGAAAAATGGAGTGATAGTAGTGGAAAAATGGAATACTGGTAATGAAATAGGTAGTGAATATATCCCCTCCCCCCAACTAAATCGGTTGCATTCCCTCATGCAACTTAGTGTAGGTCATGGAAGGAAAGAGAGCATGGTGAGGAAATTTTCCAAAATATTCAAGTCAACATATAAGGAATTGTGTGATTAAAGCTTAGAAAAAAACATACCTCCACTCACCCAAAAAGTAGATGAACTATGCAATAGAAATGTAGCTGTTGCAACTGATGGATCAAGAAAATGTGACTGGTGCTGTAGTTGCAACTGCTGTAACTGCTGGAGCAAAGAATATGTGACTGTGACTATTGGAAGATGGAAGGTGTCACTGCTGCAAGATCATGAAAATGTAACTGTGGCTGTAGTTGCACTGCTGTGCTGTAACTGTTGTAACTGCAACTACTGTAACTGCTGAATCAGAGAATGCAAAGTGGAGGGATCTGAACTGCTGCTGATGAATCATGGAAAATAAGAAGTATGAAAGTGGATGGTAGTACTCTCATATAGATGAGGTCATGCTGTTGTTACTGTTGAGGGAGCCAGAAAAAAAGTATATAGTCTTCACCTGCTATAAACTCGATGGTACAATTCTAATCATGCGAAAGGATGTGTCAATGTCGAGCAAGAAGAGAAATCATTGGATTACCGACCATTCATGAATGTCGTTAACCAATGCGAGGCAACTCACCATTGATGTCAATGAGAGCCAAGGTACCCGAGTACATCTTGCGAAGTGAAAATGGATGTGCTGAGGTCGAGTCACTTGCAAGATCTAATGATCAAAGGACATTGATGTATTCCCATGATCGTCAGCGAGAGAACTTTCCATTAAGGCATGCAAGCCTCTAGGTACTCAAAATGGACTCTAGTATATTTTCCAGATAAGGTAGTCTATTTTCCAGATAAGGTGCTGAGGTCGATGGGGCAAGACTGTTGAAAGGTGGGCCTTAAGGAATCCCATATCAGTCAACGTGAGTTTGTATAAAAATATTGGTAGGACTAAAAGATAGAGCTCAGTAGCAACAATGTGTATGGCAAGGCAATGTAATCATGGAAAGGGAGTTTGTTTTATTCAGAAGGAAAACTGGAAAGGCAAAAATGAATTGAAAAAGATAAAGGAAATGATATATGCATCTCAAAAATATAGGGATGTGCGAAGCCATGATGGATAAGGCAATGGAAGATGGATTCAACACATGGATGATCAATGTACTGACAAGGAGTAATTTAGGTAAGCATATCATGACGCAAAATGGTTTATTAATAGGTTTTGTAACAACATGTTACAAATACAGGAGTAACAACATGTAAAATACATGTGTAACAACATGTAATACATGTGTAACATCATGTAACACATGTAAAATACATGTGTAACAACATCGTCATGAAATGTATAATGAAGATCAACTCCTTCAAATTGTTTATCAAAGCATGTTTTTTCTTAAAAATGTTGCTATTCATGAAGATCACTGCGGCATGAATTACGAGCGTCTTGTTCCTACAATCAATCTTAATACTAATCTTGCAATCAAACTTGTGAGAGCAACGTAAGATGTGGAATGCAAGATTAAGTACAAATGTGAACAAATTCAAAATAGAAAATAAATGCAGTTATACTTGTTGTCCACACTTGTTAGTTTCGTCATTGATTCCGCCAAAGTGACTTAAGAAAAACAAAGAAACGTTAAACATAAAAAACATGTATTTATTACTGTTTTCAAGAATGTTTTAAAGTGTCTATTTGCCATTTTTGTTTGTTTTTGGTTTTAAAAACCAAAACAAACAAAAATTGCAAATGGACACTTTAAAACACTCATATTTTTAAAATACAATTTATATTTCATTTATTTATTTATTTTTCTTAGGAAAAAAAAATGTTAGGCAGAAATATTGTCGTTTAATTCCGTTGTAGTACTTGCCCAACTATTTAATTTGTCAATCCGAGGTTCGTAGGCTTACGAAGCACATGCACTATATATGCAGGACTGAAGTAGAAGTAATCTAATCTAAATTGTTGAAATGAAATTAATCTAGGAAAGCATTGAAAGACTAACTAGGAAAGCAGGAAATTAATTTAGGAAAGCAATACAACATGTGAAGAGTTGAACGCCAATTGACATATGTGAGCTCACACAATAAATCAATCTCAAATTATATTACAAGAATCAAATGACAAAACATGAAAGAGTAACAATGAAATAATCAAAGCTAAGAATCCCCTTCTAAGACTTCAAGCTAATCTAAGTCTAATCTCTCATCTATACCTCCCTCAAAATGAAGAGAGAACACTCTCTTTTATACATGAGAGTCTTGAAGATAAAATAAGAGTCTCATAATTACATATCCACTATTCTCTCAACCACTTTCCTATTATTACAATATCTGATCCCTTCAAATCCTCCACACATCTCTCACAAATCTTGGATAAGATATACCATCAAAATCTCCATGATCTTCTCCTTTGAATATGCTTGAATGACTGTCCCAAATATTCTTCAAATCTTCAAAGCTTGAAGATGAAATTCGAATTTGAGGCTAGGTGGTAATATTTGATTTTGTTGAAATCTTCAAATATACCTGTACACATCATAAAACTCATCCAACCTTGAGATATAATGAAAATATGTTAATTTCTAATATTTAATCACAAATTCACTTATAATACTAAAATGAATAAAGTGGAAAATAATAATGTGA
>ML793573.1:135431-168154 GCA_009831015.1 Picea engelmannii
AAATATGTTAATTTCTAATATTTAATCACAAATTCACTTATAATACTAAAATGAATAAAGTGGAAAATAATAATGTGAAACCCAAATGTATTTATGAAAATGGTATGATGGAAGGTTAATGGGACGATGAAATGTAATGAATAGTGAAGGGAAAGGTGGATGAAAATGCGACATTTATGAGTCCTAACATCCCCCCCAACTGAACTTGTTGCATGTCCTCATGCAACTGTGCATGGATTTTCTTAGGAAATTTTGGCAGCCGGACTTTGGCTTTGATTGATGATGTCTTTTTAATAAGTTATATTTCTAGGATTTGCTTTCCATCCTGTACCCTTTCATGGTTTTATTTTTTCATTTTATGCAAGTTTTTCTAATATTTAAGCCAAGTTAGGGCTTTACTGGCGCCCTCGAGCAATGGCGCCTCCTTAGGCTGTCGTGAGAGGCATCAGTGACACCCTTCATGACACATAAGAGAAGTGTTGACGCCCTGTAGCTTGATCCGAGGNGGGGGGGGGGGGCGTTAGGCGCAATATTTGAATTTGTTTTTGAGTTTTACCTAACAAAAAAGTACCATTTTGGTCTCAATTTTTTACAAATGATTTTCTTGTCATTTTCAGGATATAACTTGCCACCATGTTGGAATGGAAGGAACGAGAGCATGAAAGTGATAATTTGGCCACTTTACAAGATCAAAATACCGTAACTTCTCTAAGAAACAATGGGTTGTTAAAGTTCTTCAAAATCCAAAGTATGAGAAAATAACTGATGCTTTTGGATCATTTAATAGAAATGTGGGATGTATCCCAACAAATTTTCAGAGTTGGTCCTCACACCCTCGAGATTGAGCTTGAGGACATATAGTTTCTGACAGGGCTCTTGAAACTGTCCGACAACACAAGTATTTACTTCTTAATAAATCCTCCATATGGGATTTCCATTGGAAGTAGTTGGTGCTGGTAAGCAAAATATCACTAGAAGAAGCCATATTAAATATGTAGATAACATGGATTTAAAAACTGAAACTGATGATTTGGATGGAAACATCCCAAAAAATTAGGCGGTTTTAAAAAACGATACTAAAAACGAACTCCAGATGTGAAAGTTATGCCATTTTAAAAAAAGACATAAATGGTAACCAAAAAGCCATGAGGCAAGTAGAAGTTAGTCCACGTTGTGATACCCCTCCAAATAACCTCACTTTTACAAGTAAGTTGCTTTATGAAGTGACCCACTTTTATAAAAAGAAGCAGGGATCACTTTTACAATGAAGTTACTTTATAAAAGAAAGTTGCATGCAAAATAAATAACTTTAAAATAAAATATTAAAGATACTTATAGTGATTCACTTTTATACTTGAAGTGAAATACACTGTACAATGGATGCATGAACTTTTTCAAAGAAAGTAACAAAAAAGAGACTTGAACTCAAGACCTCCTACTTAATTAGATAACTTTTAACTAAGTGAGTTAGAAAATCATATTGTATTGTTTAGAAGGAGGATTGGGGTTGTTGTTGTTGACGACCTTGAAGAGTGTGCTCATAAAAAACTCTTTCACAAAAGGAAAAAATTTCACTTCTCAATGACAACAAGGGTTATATCTCGGTTAGCTTACCTGGAAAATGCACCTTTTCCTATCTGTTTATGATTTTTCATGATCGCACAAGGTGCGGGGAAAAGAGCCTATGCAGATCTAAAAGAGTAGCAACCTGGAAGAAAACAATATAAAACCAAAATAAAACCGAAATAATAATCTGAAAAAATTTAAAAAGGGCATATCCAGGCTTTATACCTCTGGATCTAACTGAAATGGTTGTCTCTTGGGAAAACAAGGACCTTTTCGAGTGAAACGAAAAGCGTTCCTAACTAAAATGAGCAGTCCGGATGAAATGGAACAATCCTATCAGCCTAGAAATGTGTGGAAATGGTAGAAACCATAGTTGAGACAACTCAAATTCACGATCTTGATCTACAACGAGAATGGGTCTTCAAACAGACTCTGATACCATGTTCGACAACACAGGTATTCCAACAAAGGACTAACACCTTCGGTAACCACTCACACAACTAGATCAAAGATCAACACACCAATATTTTGACGTCGTAAAACCCCTATGGGGAAACATCCATGACCCTAACCAACGCGACCACTTGGAGCAATTTATTAATGCAAAATAAAAAGATTACAGAGAGATTTTATAAGAGAGTTTCTCACAATTGATCATTGAAAAATGACCCTTCATGCTCTTTAAATAGAGATCATGGACTAATCAGGTGTTAAGCCACATATCAATGTAGTCGTTAAGAGCGAGGATAATATGAACCGTCGGATCACTTTAAGTCGGGAACATATCGTGACCATCATATTTCCTAACTACAAATGCATACTAATGCATACTAAAGAAACAAACTAATAAACACACTTTTACCTAACAACACATTAGACCAAGTAGATCTTAACTAATTACTAAGTGTCTAAATATCCTGACAGGAATAGGGAGAACCTATTGTACTATCTGAGTCTCATGACACAGATAGGACTACTGATGGTTATGTTTCAGAGTTCTGTTGGGCAGGGTCCCACAAGAGCTGTGGCAAGATTGCCATCAAAGATTGTCCTCTCCGCACTAACACATTTACCATTACTAAACTGGAAAGAAGCACTTGTCCCCACCTAATTTCCAAATCACAGATGGTCTATGAGGTTGAGTGCATGGAGCCAAATCTTTTCAACGGGTGTGTCAGTGTGTTGAATAATTTAAAGGATCAAATCACAAGATGTAAGACTGGGAAGCATAAGCAGTTCGAATATGGCTCTCTGTTAGTACTATTCTTTTTGGAGAGAGTTCCACTATTGCATCCATAGTTTCGCATGCCTGCACGTACGATTACTGAACCACACATGGAGATATGGACCAATTTCTAGGCTCGATTAGGGGTCGATCGTCCGATCTTTTCTTTTGACACTGATTTCTACGATTGGTGGAAGAAATAACTCTCTATGATAGAGGATTTCCCTTATGCTGGTATGGATTTTTGGTGAAGTACATACTTGGCACTCCTTCAAGGAGCGCAATGGGATGCTTAAGGTGAGTCTCTAAAGAACATAACCTCATAATATTCTATTTTTAAAAGTTTTGATGAATGTGATTTCTTTTTGTTGTACAAAGGGATTAACTTACAAATTCGTCTTGCATATCAAGGACTGATATGTCCTGATGGTATGTCGGTGTATGCTTGACGCAGAGAAACCGTAGAGATGGAGGTAGGTGACGATGCCAGAGATCTTCGGAACATGTGGAGGAACTTGAGGGGTTTAACCATGGGAGTCCCCTGAATTCACCTTCGAAATGTCCCTTGTCACTTATTGGTTGTTCAAGACATTTTGGGGAACAACAAAATAATTAATGAAGCAGTTGAGAAAGAGACTAGGAAAGGAGCACGTGCCGAAGAACAAGGAAAAGCAGCGCGGGGAAGCAAAAGACTCAAAGGAAAAGAAGGAAAGAGGAACCAGATCAACCCCACACAAGAAGTTTGAATGTGGACAAACCTAATCCACATAGGGTTAGGGTTTTATTCATTGATGGAATGAGTTTTTAACCCACTTCTGTAGTATAAATAGGTATTGTGAGTTCTGTGGAGATCCAACTTAAGTTTTGGAATATCATCTTAGAATGACTTGAGTGACCTAGTTTAGAGAGTTGCTTTTGGTTGAAAGCTGTGGAGCTTGGTGCGAGAGTCAGGTCACAAGCTGTGGAGCTTGATGCAACATTGGTAAGCCTCACATATACATGTGCATCTCATATGCACTTTTGATGTAATGTGCACAATGCAATGAATTGATTAAGATTAATAAAGAAGCAATGAATGCTAGATCTTTGTGGACGTAGTCGGGGGGTGAACCATGATAAAACATTGTGTCAATGTATGAAATGGTTCTTTTGTGTTTTGCAATGGTTTATGTTGAATGAGTGAATCTGGTAGAAGTAAAATGCAATGTGCACTAGATTAATTCATGATATTTACTGCAAAATGAATGTTAATGAATGAATATGGTTAAAGAATGGTAGATATGATATATGTTGAAGTAGAAAAGTATGCCTAATGTCTCCAAGAGCAACATACCTTCCATGAATGCAGACATCTGGGCTCTGCAGTCACCCATAAGCCATCTTAGGTGAGACTTCATTGTTCACTATGTGCACAGTGTTACCTTTTGGTCTCTAGAAGGGCTGATGGTTTGCAGGGTTTTGTTGGAAGCCTAAAAGTAGAATCTGGGTCAGCCCATATATCTAATAAATGGTCCTGTTACTGGCTGGAACTCAGAAGAACAATTTGGAAGGGACTGTTTGAGAAGGACAATGAAGAGAATGCAGTATTAGAAGGGGATGTTTAGGCCATGTAATCCAAATAAGCATGAGATCGATATATGGTTGGAGAAAAAACAACTCGAGTTTGTGTAGAAAGACAATGGAAGTTCCAAATATACACTACGCCAATATTTGGAAAGGTATGTGTTTACTGATCTTCATGAGGCCTTTTTATGTTATTTTCTAGAATTGTTGCAGTAGTGGATATTGAGGTTGAAGGATAATCACCCAACTAATCAGATAAGGCTAGTAGAGAACACTACTGAGAATATTGCGAATTTAAAAAGAGTCAATAATAAATTCACCCATGGAGTGGATTTCTGGCTAGACAATATTGTTGTAGGATTTATTATCGAGTTTGCAGTCGATACTGTGAATTCATGCACTGTTGCAGAGAAGGATTTTTTGAAGGGACCCAGAGGAAGGTATATTCTATCACTTTACACATCGATCAATATTTTATTGCATGATAAATGAGTGATGACAATGGAGTCAGACAACTAAATCACTCTGCGCGCATGGGGAGACTATGGGAAGCACTAAGGAATATCTGAGATATGGAGAGAAGACAAAAGAAAGAAGAAATGGACCCCATTATGATGGACGAGGAACACACCAAGGAGTAATGGATAGATCAGGAGTGACACGCAGTGGAAGGCCCTACCAGTATAAGATTAATAGTAATAAGAGGGTAGTAGCCAAGCAGGAGGGCTTGGACAATGATGAGGAAGAGGTAGAGGATCTCCATGCTATGGGGTAGATTGAGGTAATCCTGAGCACCACATATGAGAGGAAAACTAGAGGTCAAGGGTCTGACGCAGAAGAAGGTTCTCCATTCCAGATCCGAATTAGTGTGGAACCCACAACTCCATGTGCAACTAAGACATATGAAGAAGAAGAACCATTTAAACAACCAATAATTAGTGGCAGAAGGATTTTAGTAGGAGGAGGGTCCAATGGAATTTCAAGTAGAAGTACAAATTCAACTAGTAGTAGTTAGTTATATACACCATGCAGAGGTGGTAGTACAACAAACTTTAGAATGGTAGGAGCATATCCGACTATTAGGTTACCATAGTTTGATGGAGAAGGGTCAGAGGACCGTGAGAAGCATTTATTTATCTATAAGAATATTTTGGTAGCTAAGAAGATCACAGATGAAGATGGAAAAGTAGAACAACTTGTGATTACATTCATAGATCATGCACTTGAATAGTATATGGGCCTCACAGTAAATATCCCACAAGGAGCACCTACAAATGTCGCAGACGTGAAGAAGGAATTAATCAATGAATTCCAACAACCAAGTTTAGAAGACAAATTCATGGATGAGATGATAGAAATCAAACAGAAGCTATGAGAGTCAGTTTGGGAAGATGATCAGAAGTTCAAGAGATTGAAAGGTAAGTTGAAGTATCCTATCACATATATGCAACATAGAAAATTATTTTTTGATTCATTATTTCCACATTTGAAGTATCCATTGAGGTAACATAAGTTCCAAACTCAGGCTGAGGCTCTGCAAGTAGCCTTGCAATTGGAGGGGAATCAATATAAACATATAGATCTAGTTGTAGAAGAATTGAGAGAAAATCTTAAGAACCTGACATTTCAGTTGAATCAGAACAAAGGTAAAGAGAAAAGGGAAGCTAGCTGGTGTACATTATGCAAAACATAAGGTCACCATAAGAATGAGTGTCCAACATTTGCGCAGTATTTAGGAGCAGGAGTGCCAAATCCTTTACAACCAAGAGGAACTTGGTGTGAAATATGTAGAACACATGGGGTTATAACCCTAATTTGCACCACACATGCAGACCTAGCATAAGGCCATCTTACTTACTATTTTTGCCAATCCAATACAAAACAACTCTTCTTAAAAACACAATTTTTGAAGATGTATGCGCCCTACACCACAACTTCCCGCATATGTATGTTAGCTGCACCTCTACTACCCACGTACGTATGCTAGATGTGCCATTACAACCCACGTGTACCCACAAAAGTTGCAAAAAATAAAAAGTTGCAAGGGATTCATTGAGATTACAGGCTATTGGGTAGTTTCCCAACCAAATGACCACCTATAGCCCGTCACCCAACCGAATAACCATATTTTTGTCATATAAAAAGAGGTATTGGGGTCTCATTCGAAGGAGAAACATAGCTACAGTGAAACTCTGCACATTTGTTTTCCCCCCTTGCCCAAAGAATTTGCAACCACATTGTGAGTTTTGAGCCATAATTCCCTATTCTTGCCCTTTTTCCTCATCCATAAACCTATGCACATTCTCTAGAGAGAAGTCTAAGAGAAGAAGGATATGTGGAAGCAGTTGGAGATTGGTGAAGAGGAGCCCAGGACCGGGTTCGAGGAGCAATCGCTGATCTCATTTTGTAAGTAACTCTGTGAGATTAATATAAAGAAGTACTTTTTCCATCCTGCCATATGATGTGTTCAATCTTCATGTTTGATTTACATTTTGTTATGAAATCTAACCTACTAGTTCATATATAGAATGCATGTTCATAGTTTCTTGTTTGTCTTTTGGTGAATGCAGGTCAACCTTGGGAGGATATTTGCAGTCGAGAAGTGACCGAATGCATTGGGATCGACACCAGATGCAGAGTTTAAGGTAAGACTACCACATCCCTATACTTTGTACTTTATGCATGAATGTGGGGTGTTGTTGGGATAGTTGTTAAAAGTAGGAGACTTTCGACGGTTAGCTCTGCTTGCACTTTAGAACCCTAGTGTAGTATGTAGGGGGGTTTTCCCACTATATCATAATTGGCGACCATACTGGGGAGCCTCTAGGGTTTTTAGGGGATCTTTTTGGGTGTCTTAATTGGTTTAATTACCTCTTTGAGTTCTCTGTAAGTTACTGAGTCTTTAAGGGATTCTAGTCTGCCATACCAGTACTCCCTTCCTTGTCATATTTGATAGTTGGTTTTCTTTTTTGAGGAGTTACAGAGGTGTACACGACTTATAGTGGGTCTACTCGCGTACATACGAGCCCTACCTTTGGACAACCCGATTACATATGCAGGCTGCTTAAGTGTCAGTTGCGTGCCTGTGTCAGTAAACTTTTTTCTCAAGAAGAGGCAACCATCCTCTTCCCTGATTGAAGTATGAATTCTCAGGGGTTTCTTGATTTAGTACTGGTCTCTGTGGTTACAGTCTTTGAGCCTAGGTTTGGCGTCAATTTCTTTATCTTTTAATGATTGCTTGTGTTCTCGTTGAAGGATTTTTTTTTGATGAGTCTGTGAGTCTTTTCTGTTTTAGCCTCTGTGGTTATTTCAGTGACTCCCTATGATCCGCAGTAGACCCGAAGTCAGTTTCTTGGGTCTTGTCTTGTCTTTAGTTTTCCATTTTACTTGCTTTAGAAGAAAAGAAAAGAATTCATTCTCAAGTTTCTTATTTTGAAGCATATATAAAAAAAAAAAGGATTTTAGTTTCTTGTTTGGTTAAGTAGTTAGGTTAGTTGTCTTTACTTGTCACGAAGAAGAGTGTTTTCTTAAGTTCTTTACTAAATACTTAGGACGTTAAGTAGCCCGTAGTCGAGCGTAATTCAGTTTTGAGTTTTTTATTTTAAAAGATCTTAGAAAGAAAAGTTAGTTAGAAAAGTTGGTTAAAGAGTTTTCAATTTGAAAATATTTGTTTGTTGAAGAAGTAATTTTGTTTCCAACATTTGTTCTTCTCTTTCGTCTCTTTACAAACACCGTTAGTTTCATTTCTGTTCCTTTGACTTAAGATAAACCGCTTAAAATTAATGCTTAATTAAAACTAATTGGACTTTCATGTTTGTAGGGTCCATCAACTAGATTAGGCTAGAGCCTTGATTTTGGTTGGAGAGGAAACTCTTCAAGGATATAAAACAAACATAGGAGTCTGTGCTAGGGAGTGAAAAAGTCCAGTAACATGGAAATTATCTGGGAACCCCCTCTAACACAGGGGTTAAACATGAGGTCGCGTGCGGAAAGGTAGTGGAGATAACGCCTCCAAATCCGGACCAATCGTAGCAGAGGAACACATATAGAGGACTTATCTTGGGATTATGTTGATCACATTTGCGACAGAGCTTCATGGATCTCAAATCCATTCGAGGTCCTCAGTCGTCTTCCAGAACACTTTCTTTCAATACCCTCGATAGGTTTTGGGCTTGATACCTTTCTCATTGCGGTCCACCCGACTGTTGACTGTACCCGACTGGTAGTTGTTCATGAGCTAGAAACCTAGTTGCCTTTGATTTTAGGGACTTACACAGGTGACTGCGGGGGTATACCGTGGTACCTAGGGAATACATTAGGCCATGCTTTGCAGAGTATACCTAGAGGGTGCTTCCGTGTTCGAGTTGCAATTGCATCGGTAAGTTGCTCTATTGTTGGCTACTGTAACTATTCTTTCAACTGGTAATAGTGGTTTTCTTGCTGCATCTCATAGGATCTTTTCCTAGTGCATGTTTTGGTCTTCAACATTATAAAGCCTTAGTGTGTCGTTGATCTTCTCACACAGTGGAAGATCAAGAGCTCCACTAGTCGCGAAGTCTTTTGGGCCTGCCGCTGGTTAACTTGGAGCCACCACCGTCACCGCGAAGGCGAAGACTTGACTAGGAAGGGTCATTTGAGGCGACCGACCACAAGAAACTGTACCCGAGCCATATTTGAGAGGAGAACATTCGTTTATGGAGGGATCGACTATTTGTGACCTTGGAGCAAAAGCTCTTGGTCCATATAACACTCCGATCACTGACTTGTCGGTCCCACTTCTGATATAGCTTGCCCCTCCAAGGGTAACACATCACGAGCGTTAGATAATTCTGCAAGCAACAATGGAAGCAAATGATGCTACTTCATTAGGGAGTCCTCATACTCCCTCTACAGATGCCACAACTGGGGGTGTTCTGCCTCCTAACTCACTTTTGCAGGTCCGGTCCACTATGGTCTTGACTGCCTCTATCTTGGGCAGTGGTTCGATTCCGTCCATGGCGGCGATCACTGCACCATTTACTCAGAGTGAGATGGGCCCTCTGCTTTCATACGAGATTCTCAACTTTGAAACGAACTTGGTCCTCTCCTACTCCACCCTACAGACTTTGGGTCTAGGGGCAGGGAGCTCTAACGCTCCTATTAAAGGGTCCATGGGGGGCACTTCAGCCCCTTATAATGCTTTCCCTTACAACGTGGGTCATATACCTTCATCGTCCCCCTCGCTTGGCGGTGCTTCTCAACAACCCACCTGGCCAAACATGAATTAAACTCGTTCAGAGTAGGTAGTCAAGGACATTATTATAGTACCACACCGTTGGGTTCTTTACCGTTCTCTTTGTTTGACACGTTTGGTAACAACGCATTCTCGTCAGCTGGCATCTCGGCCGGGGGAAACCCTGGTTTTGGATCACAAAATCCTCCGTAGGGTACTATTCCTACACAAGGGGTACACACTTCTCAAGGACCTTGGAATCTATGGTAGGGATCAGTCCCCTCACCAGAGATGCCGATCGGGGGAAACCCCTTCCATGGTCAATGGAACCCCGGGCAAGGATCAATACCTATGCCCGTAGGATCGGCGAGGGGAAACCCTTTCCAGAACCTTTGGAACACAACGTCATGAGAAATCCCTTCTCAACCTTCAACGTCCTATTACAGAAGTTAGTCGATGACGTCTCAACTAGCGGAGCATCCGAATGCTAGCCTAGGCCATGGTTTTTACCAAAACCTGGGCCAACAACCTAATGTTTCCTGGCAACCTGGTGCCAACCAAATCCCATGCTCCTATCCTCCTGTACATACTCAACAACCTAAGCTACCATTTCTAAAAACTTTGCATTTTCCAAACTTGTCAAGATTATTGAATGACCCAGTATGTCACGATCCATGTTGGCCTACTATGCCGACCAAGTTGCCCTCGGACATTCCAAAGTTCGAAGGCAAGCCTAACGAAGATCCAGGTGATCATGTGACCACATTTCACCTATGGTGCTCATCCAATTCTTTGAGGGATGAATCCGTCTAGTTGCGTCTGTTTCAACACACTCTTATCGAGAGTGCTCCGAAATGGTACATCGAGCTTGACCGCTCAAGATACTCTACTTTTGGCGAATTGGCAATGGATTTCTTAAACCATTTTCAATTACCTGTGAGATATGATACCGGCACAGAACTACTGGAAAAATTTGAGCTGACAAAGGCTGACCATATCTCTGATCACATCCGAGAATGGCGGCGCCAGAAGAGTTTGATTAAAGTACCAGTTCCACCAGCATTCTTGCTGGAATGGTTCTTTAAGTCTTTGGTACCCCATCTACCCAAGGTTGTAGCAACGTCGAGGGTCTTTTCGGAGGAAGAAGCGATAATGAGAGATCAATAACTAGAGTTTATTTACTCTCATTCCGGTTTACTTTATGAAGTTTTTCCAGATGCGCCATGGTCTATTCTCGATAAGACCAGACATAAGTCTGGACCACATGCTGACGACATTGTTGGTTCAACACAAGAAAATCCCATTGATTCGCTATCAAACCAATTGCAACAATTGTTGATACAATAGACAGTGACCAACCCAACTCCTAGTTCAGATGCTCCCCCTTCTTAGACGTCGGATGTACATAGCGTGCAATCGACGAACCCAAAGGCCAACCAACAGGTCGAAGGGAAGAAAAAACAACGAAAGAAGGGTAAAGGGGATAAGAAACCCACCAATAATGCTGGTTGGGGAAACACAGAGAGAAAGAAGTCGAAGTATCCATGCAGCCTCTGCATGGAATACCACCCAAATCACCTGTGCCCTCGACTCATGGAGGCCCAAAAGTTATTGGCACAACAACAACCTGCAGTGTTAACGAACCCATTTCCTCATGGGAAAAATTTAACTCAAGCCTATATGAACACGGATGGGGGCAGTCAGGGACCCCCTTCATCGTCTAGCAATCCCTTGACCTCGAATATCTATATGTTGAAAGGTGAAGCTCACATAGCTACTAGGGCACATGATTACAGAATGCCAATCACTGTCGAAAAGGGTAAAGAAGCCAAAAACCCGTCTGTTCCTCTCCAGATCGAAAGAACAATGGGTGAAACAATGACATGCATCCCCAAAGGGTCATTCAAGAAGGCTTCGCATAATCCAAACATGAGGGTTGCCCATAACTACTATGTGGTGGAGAATTTGTCACAAACCCCTTGCGCGATGTCTGCTTTGGAGGTCCTCCAGAGCTGCCCTTCATAGAGAAAGGCTCTGCTAGCTGCCTTAGGATCCAATGAGACATGTAATCCAGGAACTATCACACTTGATACAACCAACTTGAAGCCTTGACTCCCATACCACGTCGCATTTCAGATAGTAGTGGCTCACCCCACGAAATCGTCTACCTAGAATATTTTCCGTACGGTGGTTGATGAGGGCACCTCGATATGCATGATGTCATTGGCATGTTGGAAGGCTATTGGCCAACCTGTTTTGTTTCCTTCACCTACTCTTCTGATGGATTTTGACGATCGTTTGTTTAGACCACATGGAATCATTCCTTCTTTCCTCGTGCATTTGGGAGGGAATACCATGTGCGTTGAAGTTGAAGTGGTTGATGTGCCTCTCGAATACAACCTCCTGTTAGGAAGGAGTTAGCATATGCCATGCATGCAGTGGTTGTAAATTTTTTTTGGGTCTTTCTGTTTCCACATGAGGGCTAAATCATGACCATTGATCAATTGTCCCTCTCCAGACCTGAGCCTTCATCGGGGGCTTCCACATTCCTGATGATCGATAATCCACAGCTCGATGTTGTCAACATGGGGGTTGTTTTGTGCCCATATCTCATGGGTACTTTCAATTACCCACCTCCTTCCAGTGATGTCAAAATGATATCGACTATCCCCGACCAGCCTAAGGCTGAAATGTTTTTAGTGTCGTCGTTCCGCACGACTTACTTTAATGATTCGTGGATTCTTCCTTCCCCATCAACCATGATGGAAGGGTTAGGGCACCATGGCATGTCCATGCCCTTGTTCGCGGCAGAAGTTGTGTACTCCATAGTCCAGCAAGCTTCTGTTGACCCTGATTCAACTCCCACACAGGAGTTAGATCCAATTGTAGAGCCTTCCTGGGCTCAAGGTTCCCTTGCCACTACCGATTCTTTAGACTTGGTCTTGCCCTCTGACGAGGTGATTTTAGAGGCATTGACTGGTCCAGACAGAGCCTGGGATGATCTCCATCACAGATCATATTTCCTCCCAAAGTTAGGAAGAATAGAGGCAAGAGAATTTGTGTTGACTATGACTGGAGATAGGTCTTATCATATCAATCCTCTGGCTACACATGTAGTTTATGCGGAGGGTAATATGGAAACCATCACTAAAACGATACCTATAAATATCTCCAGAACCCCTGGCATCATGGAGAATGTCTTCATTGGAGCGGATTGTTCCCCCGAGGAGATTCATATCTATACAGATTTATTTAAAGAATTCCACGACGTTTTTGCCTGGTCTTATGAGGAAATGCCAGGCATTGATCCAAGAATCGTTGAACATGAGATTAAGACTTACCCAATCACCAAGCCGATCCGGTAGAAGATTCATCCGGTTAATCCTCGTAAAGAAGCAACTATTAAGGCTGAAGTAGAAAAACTACTCAAAGATGGTTTCATCTACCCTGTCCAACTGACTCAATGGGTGTCGAATCCCATTCCAGTCAACAAAAAGCAGGGAATGATTAACGTATGTATGGACTTTCGTGATTTTAATAAGGCCTGTCCAAAGGATAATTTCCCCACCCCATTCATTGATTAGATCGTCGATGAATGTGTAGGCTGTGATGTATTTTAGTTCATGGATGGTTTCTCAGGATACAATCAGATACAAATTAAGCCCGAGGACCAACATAAAACAAATTTTATTTGTCTATGGGCTACATTTTATTATTAGAAGATGCCTTTTGGCCTGAAGAATGATGGAGCCACTTTTTAGCGGGCCATGTATTTTTCTTTCCATGATCTCAAACACGTAATCAAGGCTTATCTCGATGATTTAACATCACGATATCGTAAGAGAGATGATCATCCCACACACCTCCGACTTATCTTTGAACGATGTCGCTACTATCAGATTCACTTGAATCCAAACAAATGAAATTTTTGTGTGACGTCAGGTTGCCTTTTAGGTTTCATAGTGTCGACAATAAGGATCATGGTCGATCCTCTAAAGGTTGAGGCAATAGTTCAATTGCCTCCCCCGTGCACAGTCCCTTAGCTTCAGAGTTTACAGGGAAAATCCAATTTTCTTCGGTGTTTTATCACAAACTATGCCGAGATCACAAAAGGGTTTATGCTTTTACTGAAGAAGGGAGTTCCTTTTCATTGGGATGAAGCCACTCAATGTTCTTTCAAAGCGTTGAAACACACCCTCACGTCTGCCCCTCTACTTCGGCCACCCAATTATAATAAAGATTTCTTATTATATTTGGTCATGACAGAGTCGACCATCGGTATGGTCTTGGTTCAGGAGGATGATTTGCTTGAAGAAAACATCATTTATTATCTGAGCCGAGGGCTGGGTGGACCAGAACTCAACAACTCACACGTTGAAAAACTTGCATTGAAAGTAGTACATGCTATCCAATGGTTCCATCACTATACCTTGTTTCACAAGAACACCGTCATTGCCATTGTGAATCTGTTCCAATACGTGTTGAAATGACTTGTAATCAGCGGAAATATCAGTAGATGGATCGTTATCCTCGAGGAATTTGACCTTGATTTTGTGTCCGCGAAATCTAAAAATTCGCTGCTCTTTGCAGAACTTATATTAGAACTTTCGGTCGAGTCAGGTGATGTTACGCCTGAAGAATCACTGATTAAAGGAGACCTTTTTCTAATTTCATCTTCGGACCCCTGGTATGGAGATATACTAGTCTATCTCCAGACTTTGAAGTGCCCCGCCTCTGCTTCTCCTGATAAGCATTGACATATATGCCATTAGGCAAAAAATTATCTCATACTTGAAGACACTCTGTATCGTCAAGGCGTAGATTGCATCATTCGTTGGTGTCTTACTCATGAAGAAGAAGAACTCATGCTTAACGACTACCACATTGGAGCATGTGGTGGTCATTTTTCTGGGTTGGCAACAACCCAAAATATTGTAGGCGCTGGTTACTATTGGCCGACGTTAATCAAAGATTGTGTTGAATCGATCAATAAGTGCCACCCATGTCAGATATTCTCATGAAATATGAGGGCACATCCTACTCCCATGTTTCCCATCATCACAGTTGGCCCCTTCACCAAGTGGAGGATTGATTATACTACATGCCACCCCCCTTCAGCCAGGGGGCACTGTTATATCATCGTAACAATAGACTACTTCACCAAGTGGGTCAAAGCTATGCAACTGTTCAAAGATGATGGAGAGACAACAACTCTCTTCTTGTGTAATTAGATAATAGCAAGGTTTGGTGTCCCAAAGAAGATTGTTACTAACCATGGCAGTCACTTTCAGAATAAAATGATGTCTGAGTTAACGTCAAAGCTAGGGTTGAGACAAGAACACTCATCACCTTATTACCCACAAGCGAATGGTCAGGTGGAAGCTGTGAATAAGTCACTCAAGACCATTCTACAATGAAAAATCAATTCGGCCAAGTCAAATTGGCATTTGATGTTGTACTCAACATTATGGGCCTATCAAATGTCTGTAAATACTGCCATTGGTTTCTCACCTTTTCAACTTGTTTACGGGTTGGAAGCAGTATTTCTTATAGAATGACAGATCCCATCTCTTAAGTTGGAAGTACAGTTATTTCCAGACACTTCACCGCTTGAGGAACGCTTATTATATCTCAAGCAACTCGATGAGAAATGATGTGATGTAGCCTTGGCTAACGAGGCTCATAAGCAGAAAGTCAAGTGTCAGTATGATCAGTCTGTTCATCCTTGAATTTTCTCTGAAGGCAACCTTGTCCTGGTCTATGACCAAGATAAAGATCCCTTGGGGGTAGGCAAGTTCAAACCCATGTGGTTCAGACCGTTCATCGTGAAGGAGGTATTAAATAAGGGCACTTATCATGAGGTTGAGTTCGAAGGGAAACTTTAGCGGAGCCTATAAATGGGCTCTACCTCAAGAAGTATTACTCGTAGGTGGGTCACCTTGGGTGACTTCTTGTATATATGTATAGTTCTTATACATTTTAGTTTTTTGTCTTTTTGTGTTATGGACGTTTCATTTTTGATGACAACTTTTTCACTGTGGAAGATGTCAAGTGAATTAAACGTGTTCGTTGGATTCACGGATGGTGCTAGCTAACACACTCGGAGGCTTGCTTCTGCAGCTTGGGTGAACTTCACACCTCAAGGCCAGTTGTTATAGAGGTATCTATTTAGGTGATGCCACAAACAATGTCGCCGAATACACTGCAATAATAGAGTTGCTTCGTGATGCCTTGTCGCACGATATCTCTTACCTCCGGGTCTACTTAGATGCACAATTGGTTGTGTCCCAATTAAATGAGGTTTACCGCGTTTATGATCCTACTCTACATCAACGATTCCTTAGGGTACGTCTCTTAGAACGTTGTTTTGATTACATTACATATATCCATGTTCCTAGGAGATTGAATCAAATGATAGATATGTTGATTAAGGTTGGTTTTCATTGATGTCAACCCTTGAAGAAAGCCCCGTGGCACAAAGGTTTGGGTAATGGACCCAATATTGTTTGATGTAAATATGACTCATTATTGTTTTGTCATGGTTGATAAGAAGTAAATATGGATGAACTCCAAAGTGGTCCCCTTATGTTGAAAGTCCTCATGGGAAGACACTTGTGGAGTAAGAGAACCCATGCTTAATTGCGGAATAATGAGATGAAGGTGTTGGAGCCGCTTTTGTATTTTAGCCCGTCTCGAATTTCATGTCTTAATGCTCGAAATCGAAAGATGGTTTTCGTATTTTCCATCTGTGGTTTCAAAATCTTTGAAGTCTTATCACGCGAGCGACGATAGTTATCGTACTCTCGAGGTGAGTTATACTTTTTGTCAAATATTTTTCCCCTTTGTTCTACCTCGGGATTTCATATGTTGGATGCTATAGATCACATAGTTCACAAGTCCCGAACAACGAAACGATGAAATCGTTTTAAAATTTTACCATGGTCAGTAACGAGAGTAAAATTTCCCTAAATTACGGTTAAGCATCATCGGGGTTTCGCATCTCGGCATTTACTAAATCCAAAAGTCTTACTGTCGTAACCTCGATAGCCGAAACCATGAATTTCTTGTTTTAGTAACCTGTGTTAAGGTTAAAGGTAAAATCTTAGCTGTGGTTAAGTTCTGTCGAAAATTCGCAACTCGACATATTTTCTTTTTAAAAGCTACACTGTCAAAACCCCGAGTCGCGATAAAGATATGAACATAATTAATTAAACTTTTAATCCGATTTTATCCCCCCTTTTAATTAAAACATACCATCGTGATCTCGCGGTTTCGCAACTCGGCATACAAACTTTCCGGAAGCTATACCTTCGAAGCTCCAGGTCGCGAAATTGCGATATAAATAATCACGTAATTAATTAAGTGCCTAATCACAATTACGTTTTTATTAACCAAAGTCAATCATCGCAATTTCGGGTGTTAGAGGTTCAAAGGGCTAAAGCAAAGATTCCTGATGTAGCGAGTACCGAAAGATTAATTAACTTTGGTAAAACTTGATTAATTGAACTAAGCCAGTATTTCCCGTGATTTGATGCATGCACAGTTTACGAGGGAGTCTTAATTCTTCCTTACGCCAACTGACATTTCGAACCGCCAAAATTTATGACATTAATTAGAAACAAGGCGAATCGACAAGTAAAGATTGGATTTTTATTGCTAAATTTATATTTAAGCGTGATTTGACCGATCTGTTCTTAAAAAGTACCGAGTTTTCGAATATATAGAGTTGTTATTCGTTATAACAAATTCATTTCTATATTACACAAAGCACACTTTTCTCAGTGAACTAATTTCTGTATGTATACATATTTTTATCACAGAAGAGCTAAAGCAGGATCTCTCGTCATGGCCACGCGAAACGCGTCTAAAGCCAATGTTGAGGTTTTAGGACAAGGTTCAGACAACTTCGCTGATACTTCACCTCGAAGTGTTGCTGATACCGGGGCAATTAGATAAGCAAATCAGAGATCCCATCGCATCCATTACTCCCTTGCAGTCAACTCAGAGAAATATTGACGCAGGGTGGATTTTAAATGAAGAATTGAGACCTATAAGGGTGGAAGAGCTCCCTCCAAATGAGTTCTTCTTTGATAAGAAGAGAAAGGCTGTGGTAAAGAGAGAATTCTATCAGGAAGGGGAATCGACAGCCAAGAAATACAAAGTATTGACTGATGGGAAAGACAAGAAGAATGAACAGTTCATGATAGAAATAGCTGGGACATTAGGGGCATATGCCACATCGAATCAATTTTCAGTCGGAGTTTTGAAAAACCAGCTGAAATGAAAAAATCGCCTCATCAAAACCCTAGAAGCCAGACTATCCACAATAGAGGAGGCTGCCAAGGACCAGGCGAGTGTAGGGATAAAACAAGAAAGGTTGGCCGATAAAAGTGAGATAGAGCTGCTCAAGACTAAGCTTGAACAAGCAGAGCTGGTGGTTCAGAATGATCAGATACAAGCGAGCCAGGAAAAAGACTTGATCGAACAACTACAGGCTAGAGTGGAAATCACCGAAAGTAAAGTTATAAATATCGGGATGTTCCAGTCCCAGGCGATGGAGATTCGAAGCAGAGTTTCTACGGCCCAACGAAATTTACTCGCCAAGGTAGAGGTGATTCGGGACAACTGCTTACTTGTTAATCAAGTTTTGGAAAATTTATTTGTCAGAGAAGGAGAAGCTGGAGCAACTCGGGTCACTTTTCAAGAGGCTGTAATAACTACAAACAACAGGGAATCAAGAAGTACTCCCAGGTTTTCCATTTTGGAGCAGACCAGAGGAAATATTTTATTAAAAGAATGGGAGCACAGTATCTCAGAAGGTAAGTTGCAAGCTAAGAGGGTAACAAAATCTTTAGAAGAGGCTTTTGGTGCTATAGATGGTAATCTGTTAGGAATTTATAGTGAAGGTAATGCCGAGGCATTAAGTCAAATGAATATAGCAAAAATCTCACTTGATTTAAATGAAAAAGAGGAAATAGGTTCGGCCGAGATCTCACAAGTAACTATGGTAGACATAGTTCAAATAGATAAATGTATGATTAAACCAAGTGTACAATTGTGTGCTATCGACATCATAGACAGACACATGGAAGAAAGGTTACCACAATTAGCCCGAGATTGTTACTCTTTTGAAGCCAATTTTCAAGCAGAACCGTCAAGGATGATATCTCGACTGGTGGAAAGATGTGTCACTTGTACCGAGCATGCACGAAGAAAAGCTTCTGGCACCAAATAAAGACAGAGATGAAGAAATGGAACAATTGGTCTCCTCCTTATCATAACTGAAAATTTTGCAACGATTGAGATTCCATCTTATGTAAAACTGTATAAATATACCATAGAAAGAAAGAACCAGGGCTGGACCTTTTTGTGTCGATTGTAATAGAGGTTTTCCATTTTGAGAGTTAATATAAAGCAAATATGAAGATTCTCAATTCCATCACGATTGTGTTATGAGTTTGTTTCCTTGTATCTCATATTTCGTTTCATTTCATATTTGTATCCGATGAATGCTTCGCTATAATTTAGTACAACCTCTACTATAGTGAATGAATTTTGGTTTTCTATATTGTTTACTGTTTTTCCTCTGTACCAGTTATCAGTAGGTATAAGACCAGTCAACACTTTTAGAATTCTATATATATTTTATGCTTCATCGGGTTATTTCTTTACATTTTTCTTCTTCTGTTTAAATGTGATATTATCCCTTGATAGGAGCCTTACTCGATAGACAACTTAATGTTTTCTCCCACCTCATACATTTTTATTAAAGTATAACTCAGTTACGGGAAAGGGCCTTTGGTTTTCACCCCTTTTTCACCCATGAAACCGTAAACTCTCTTTTATACGACTGAATTGAGACAACACTTAAATTCCCCCTGAGGTTTTCTTATTTTATTGTTCCTCCATGACTGTCCCTGTATCAAGACAACCTAATATCGAACCCGAACTATCAAATCAAACACATATTGTCTTAAACCTTTTCGATACTATTCTTAAAACAGCCAGTACTCTGGTTGAACTCGAACATTCATGGGCAGCGATTGAACGGGATATAAATATCCAGGAACAGTTGGAAGCTAGACAACGCCAACACAGAAATCATCCCTAGTTTCCCTTGCTGAAAGTTGACGTTGCTTCCTTCTCTACCCTTTACTCACTTTTGGATGCCTAGACACTATACTTCTAAGCCTTAAGTACAGACTCTGGAACAACATCTTTTTGGCGCCGTTTCCAGGGATCGAAGTTACGAAACCTTTTTCCCTAGGAAAATGACATTTATTTCATTGAAAGTGCCACCCTTTGATAGTGAACAAAGAGTGCACATCTTTTAAAGGCTTTCCAATCTTTCACTTGGAGACTCCATGATTAATAAGTTGGCATCCAGACGAAGGAATACCAGGCAAAACCTAGATGGTAAACAGACCACACCCGTTACCGACCCTGAGAAAATTTTAAAGATGAGAGGATCTCTTAAGACGACCCCTGCTGTCTATCAACCTAAGTACCCACAACTGAAGACAAAAAGTTCTTCTGAAACTTCAAATTCACGCATCCCTCTCTTTGAAACTAAGGATCTAACATCGAATTACTCTAAATTTCAAAGCGAAACTTGTCCAATAACCCCTGCAGAACATAAAGGAAAAAGTCCTGCAGAAAATTTATATACTGCCGATATATCATCGACTCTTCAGTTGAACTTCGCGACCTCACACGGTCTCGAAGGATATTTCACACATCCAGCTTCCACACCCGTTGGTTCCCTTGACTACATCTCTTGCAAGTTCGAAGAGCCAAGCCCTCACATCCCTTACCAGTCATCCTTATATTTTTCACCCCGCGAAGAAAATAAAGATTCACTTTTAATCTTCCAAAACCCCCTTTACAACTTTCCACTAATAACGATGGCAGCCGTCGGAGGAGGAGGTGGAGGGGTTATCAGAGGAGGAGGGGGATGAGCTCCTGGAGGAGGAGCTAGAGGCCAAGGGCCTGCCCCCCCTCCCAGAGTGTTTGTGAAAGTGGCAGCAAGATACGCTCCCTTGGTATTGCCCGTTCCTCTGCACGACCTTCCTGAAAATTATATAAAAAATTTGTCGAAATTCACTGGGGAAGGAGATCTGACCGCAACCAAACACATAAATTTCTTTGATCAATTCGTAGACATCCTAGGTATCGAACATGAGGAAGTGCATTCGAGGCTTCTTGTCCAAACCTTCGAAGGTCAGGTCTGAACTTGGTTTCGAAGTCTACTTGCAGGATCTATCTTGTCTTATGACACCTTGGAAGATGCTTTCCTTAGACAATGGGGCGAAAGAAAGGACCACCTATATTATTTAACCGAGTTTGGGTCTTTAAGAAAAAAGAATTCAGAAACAGTTATGGAGTTTATTCAAAGATTCAACAAGCTATATAACAAAATCCCAGCCGAGGTTAAACCGTCCCAACCCGCAGCCAAAGTAACTTTCGCAGGGGCTTTCGAACCAAATTTTTCACTCCTTTTGCGAGAAAGAAGGGGAGCCACTCTAAACTGAATGCAAGATGATGCTGTAGAAATTGAGTCAAATATGATGGCTTCTGGTAAGATTAATGCTAAAGTAGAAATGGGAAACCAAGAAACTAAACGCTTTAGAGAACAAGTAGGGCCGTCTGGGTCTAATAGATACACATATGACAAAGTAGACGATATGGCCAGGGTAATTAAGGAACTGTCTAATAAAATATCCAGAATGGAGCTAGAACATGCCAAATCTGATTCTTTGGCCAAAAAGGATTTCAAGAGGAACCCCAACCCCCCGAACCAGCAAAGACAGATAAAAAACAAAGATCAAAAAATACAAGCTCCCCTAAAGAACGAAAATTTTATAGGAGCGAATGATCTCCAAGATTTAGGAGATTCGGATAATGATGTCACGAACTTCGGTGATGATTGCATACAATCGTATCTGACTAGAGAAGATTATGAGAAATCTCTAAACACTCAACAACCATCAGTTAAGGGTGAAGAATGAGATCATACTGACCTTTGTGTCTCTCAACAAGAAACCAAAATGATAATGGCCAAGGTCTAACCTAAGTATAACTTGAGATATAAGAGTAAGCCCATTTCAACTACTCAACCTAAGAAAATTCTCCCAAGAGGTCAAACTTATGAGCCTACTCCGGAAGAAACCCTATTACCTAACAACAAAGCGAAAGTAGTAAGCACACAAGAGTCCGAAGTGGGAAAAGTTGAGACCCAAGCACAAGGAACCGAAACAACTAATAAAATTATGCCTTAAACCAAGACCATGAGTAATAAAACGGTCCATACGAATAAGTTGGAAAGGAAGGATTCAGAAGTCCCAACTAGAGAAACAGACAAGGTGAGCAGAGTTTTCAGTTTCGAAAACGAGATAAATAAAATTAAGATACCAATACCTCTGGTAGAATTAGCAAAAACCCCAGTTTATCGGAAGCAGATTACCAAAGTGATAGGTGTCTTAGAGCTAGAAAGCATGTCTGACGTTTTAAACCTGGAAGATGATAAACCCAACATCACTTTTGGTCCACATTTTGAAGGGGCCAAAGACACTGTTGCTCCCTTTTATATCACCTTAAATGTATATGATCAACTTCTACATAATTGCATGCTAGACTCTAGAGCCTCCCATAACGTGATGCCTAAAATTATTATGGACAAATTGGGTCTCCAGATCACTAGACCTTACGAAGATCTTTACTCTTTTGACTTGAAAAGAGTTAAGTGTATGGGAATGATAAAGGATTTAGTAGTTACCCTGGCACATGTCCTAGTTAAGAGTATCTTGATGGATGTGGTTATTGCTGATATTCCCCCCAAGTATGGCTTACTGTTGTCTAGGTCATGGAGAGCCAAGCTGGGGGGTTCTCTTCAATTGGATATGACGTTCACCACAATTCCTGTGTTTGGTGGGAAATTTACTCGGTTGTACAGAGAGACGAGGTTAGCATATACAGTAAGCGACCCTCAAAATCTGAACAATTTCCCTATTTACATTGCAGATCAAGATTTAGGAAATTGTATCTTATCTTTTGACGACGATTTAGATGGTTGTCCAGAAGAAAACGATATAGAACAAGAAGAGTCAGGTTACATGACCGAGGATATGTGTAGCACTGGTATCTGGATAATGTTTTTTGATGGTGCCTCATCTTGTGAGGGGGCTGGTGTAGGAGTGCTTTTAGTGGCTCCTGAAGGAAAGTTCGTTGTCCCTTTTTCTTATAGACTGCAATGGGATATAGATTATACTAACAACGTATGTGAATATGAAGCATTGGTCTTGGGATTAGAGGCTGCCAGGAAGCTAAAAATAAATAACCTAGAGATATACGAAGATGCAGAGTTAATAGTCAAACAAATAAATCGACAGTACCAAGCCAAGCATCCCAGATTAAGATCATACAGGAATTGTGCCTGGGATCTGATGGAAATTTTTTTCTCGTCTGTAAATGTCCACTTCATCCCACGCGCATATAACTTACATGCTGATGCATTAGCTAAAGCGGCTTCAACTTTCACTCCTCCTACAACCTTTAAATTGAAGTATCACATAGAGATAAGACACAGACCATCTATACCAGATAATATCCAACACTGGAAGGTTTTTGAGGATGACGAACAAATTAAGAAGTTTCTTGAAGCAGTAGGTGAATTTTCCGAAACTCATGCAGACCAAGAAAATCAAAATGACCAGATATGGATCATGCAAGAAGGGGAGGATCCTCAAGCTTTCCAAGACAAAATCGCAAATCATCGTATGCTTGTCCTAAAAAACAACTAGATTTCGAAGGGACTGATCCCTCTGGAAAGACTGTTTGATCAAAATGACATACTTGTAAAATCCACCTTACAACCCCAACCAGAAGAGGTTGAGGACTGTGACATAGGAACCAAAGAAGAGTCCAGGATGGTTAAAATATCTAAACTTCTCCCCCCCTGAAATAAAGGACAAATATAAGGACCTACTCAGACAATTTAAAGACATTTTCGCCTGGTCTTATGACGAGTTAAGAACTTACGACACTACTGTGATCGATCACAAGATACCTTTAAAATCCGGGGTCAAACCTTTTAGACAAAAGCTTAGGCAAATCAACCCTATTTTATTACCTGTGGTCGAGAGAGAAGTGAAGAAACTTTTGGAGGTGAAAATTATAGTACCTCTGAGATATTCTGACTGGGTGGCAAATCTGGTCCCGGTCAGAAAAAAGAGTGGAGAAATCAGACTGTGCGTGGATTTCAAAAATTTAAATAAGTCCTCTCTTAAAGACAACTATCTGCTGCCTAAAATGGATCATGTGCTAGAAAGGGTAGTTGGGGCGAATAGAATATCTATGATTGACAGTTTCTCTGGATATAATCAAATTTCCATGAATGAACAAGATAAAGAAAAAACAACTTTTATTACTCCTTGGGGTACGTTCATGTATGATAAGATGCCTTTCGGTTTGATGAATGCAGGAGCCACGTTCCAACGTGCTATGGATATCACTTTCATCGGAGAGAGGGATAAGTTCGTAGTCATCTATCTCGATGATTTAATAGTCTTCTCCAAATCCAACGAAGAGCATCTGGTACATCTTAAACAAACATTCGAAAAGTGCCGCAGGTTTGGTCTATCCTTAAACCCCAAGAAATCACACTTTGCCATGCAAGAGGGTAAATTACTAGGTCATATTGTATCTAAGGATGGAATTAAGATTGATCCTAAGAGGGTTGAAGCAATAGATACTATACACATTCCCAAAAATGTAAAAGAAATTCAATCTTTCTTAGGAAAAATATTTTTTTTACGAAGATTTGTCCCAAATTTCGCTGAAATTGTAAAATTGATCACAGATATGCTGAAAAAGAACAGCGAAGTAAAGTGGACAACAGAAGCCAAAGCGTCGTTTGCACATATTAAGAAAGTAATAGCTGAGGCACCTGTATTGGCAAGTCCCGATTATCTGAAAGACTTTCTTATTTTTTCATTTGCCTTCGAACACACGATTGCTGCGGTGCTCCTCCAAAAGAACGAAGAGGGTTTCGAATAGTCGATCGCCTTTTTCAGCAAGAGTCTCAGAGACGCAGAACTTAAATATGATATAATAGAAAAACAAGCGTACGCCATGGTAAAAGCACTGAGGACATTTAGAACATATGTGTTGCACTCCAAGATCATTGCATACGTACCAACCAGTTTTGTGAAAGATATTTTGGTACAACCAGACAGTGACGGGAAAAGAGGATGATGGCTGGCCAAAATTCAAGAATTTGACCTGGAAATAAAACCTACAAAATTAGTAAAAGGACAAGGCCTAGCCAAACTTTTGGCTGAATCAAATCTCAGAGCTCTGGATATAAATTGCCTACAGGGATATGAGGAAAATATGAACGTAAGTGAACTTGATGAACCAACAAGTACAATTAAGATCGAGGAGAAGTTTGCATTATTAGAATGGTACCGAAACATAGTATCCTACCTATTGACTCTAAAATGCCCGAGGTAACTATCACCATCAAAAGCTAGGACTTTAAAGCTTCATGCGGTTAAGTATTGTATCGCCGAAAATCAACTATATTGGAAAGACCCGCTCGGTTTCTTGTTAGTCTGCTTAGTCGAATTGGAAACAAAAAGGGTTATAAGTGAATTTCATGAAGGAGTTTGTGGAGGACATCACGCTTGGAGGGCCACAACCTACAAAATTCTAAGGGCTGGGTATTACTGGCCAAAACTCTTTTTAGACGTTGACGCCAAAGTCCGATCCTGTAACCCTTGTCAGCTATTTGCAGGTAAACATAAACTCCCAGTGCTACCTTTAGTTCCGGTCAAAACTGAAGCCCCTTTTCAACAATGGGGGCTAGATTTCATAGGAGAAATTAATCCGCATTCTAGCGCCCAACACAAGTGGATCTTAACTGCCACAGACTACTTTACTAAATGGGTGGAAGCTATTCCGACTAAGAGGGAAACTGACTCGGTGGTAATAGAGTTCTTAGAAGACAATATCCTGTCAAGATTTGGTTTCCCCCAAAATATAGTCACGGATAATGCCCAGGCTTTCAAATCTATGGATATGATCAACTTCTACCAAAAGTATAATATCATTCTTGGCCATTCTACAATGTACTACCCCCAAGGAAATGGATTGGATGAGTCGTCTAAGAAGAGCATGATCAACATAATTAAGAAAGTGTTGGATGAAAGCAAAAAGTCTTAGCATGTACATTTAAAGTACGTTTTGTGGGCGAATCGCATAGGCACTAAAAAGTCTATCGGCATGTCTCCTTTTCAGATGGTATATGGGATAGATGCGGTGTTACCAATAAATTTAGCACTCCCCGTGATGAAGTTGTGGCAAGATCAGAAAGAAGAACCTAATCATGTCACCAGGAGGATAAACCAGCTAATCGAGGTTCAACAACACAGGGTCGAAGTAGATGAAAAGATGCAGAAGTATCAAGACGACATGAAAACATTATTTGACCATAGGGAAAAGGACAAAGATTTCCTCCCAGGTGATTTAGTACTAAGGTGGGATGCAAGGAGGGAAGAAGCAACAAAACATGGTAAATTCGATCACCTCTAGTATGGGCCATTCAAAGTCTCGACTCTCGAAGGAAAAAATTCTTTCCTACTGAAAAATCTAGACGGTGAAATCCTCAACACCCCTGTCAACGGGCGTTATCTGAAGCATTATATGACATAAACGGTCGCCTAAAAAAAAAAAAAAAAAAACAGGGAGTTCATTTAATTTTAGATTTATATATTCATATATAGAATTTTTGCTTGTGTATATATATTTTCCATTTCGTTTTGTTATGTTGATCTTCTTTCGCGAATTTTTGACACCTTTCGGATAGCCCCGATAACCTTCGTATTTGCCTCTTACATGATTCCAACTGCACACAAAACAAGCAGGAGAAGTAAACCGAAAGTTGGTGTCAGAAATAAATCGGCTTAAACAGGTGATACCAAAGATTTTTGATATTGTGCAAAGAAAATGAAACGATAAGGTAAAGATGAGATTTCCTAGAAGACTTGTTCTGAAGGGCTATTAAAGAAAACCGAGGTAACCTCATTCACACAACAACATCATCCAAACTAATAAATAACAAAATTGTTTCCTTGTTTAATCGTTTACGAAAGAATAAGACAAATTAAATGATTCACTCAAATTAAAGCAGTCAGTCAAAGTAAAGTTCCCCCGAAAAAGATTTACAAGAGTCAGTTTTGAATTTTTGACTTCTGTTTTTCAGTCCGTAAATCACTATCTGCCACCCTTTTTTGTCTTCAGGTTTACCTTTTAAAAAGTCAGCATCTTTCCGTTTCGCATACAAAGGGAGAAGATATTTCGTTTCAACCTCGTGAGCTTGAAAGTAGATTGCGGAAAGAAAGCGGGTCTTCACAACTCCTTGGTCCCTTGCTAAACGAAGGGACGCTTAAAGTGATCCCGACTTTCCTAGGTTTTTCAACAATTTCGGAGGATTGAGGCTTGCTCAAATAGAATGCCCTAAGAAAGTTATTTTCCCTTTTTTCCCTAAGAACGAAGGTGTTGTGAAGGTTAAGGGAAGGTTGGTACCGAGTAATCAAAGTAAGTTGACAGACCTATACTGCAAAATATTACACAGATATCAACCCTGATACAAACTGATTGCCCCCATCTTTGCGCTCTAAAAAAGCAAATTATAAGACAGGTGGTGAAAGGAAATTCAGAAATGATTGCCCCCATCTAGTCCAAGAGACGATGAAAGGAAATTCAGAAATGATTGCCCTCATCTCAACATTTAAATGCACAAATATATTCTGAAGTGGTGAAAGGAAATTCAGTAAAAGGGGCCAGATAACTTCACTGGGGTACTGAATAGGCTCACTAGCACTGAAGAAATATCTGAGATATCTGTAAGGCTGTTATACATGAATATCACTCTACTATGGTAACCAATTCTTTTTAAAAACCTGATCTACATCCCATGTTCAGACAAAGCTTCCTGATTAAAAACATATAATCTTCTTCTTTTGATGCAAGATGATAGCCACAAGAACTGTTGGGTCTCCTAGAATTGTTTTGATTGTCTTAAGGTAGACTTGAATTCAGTAACGGGAAGGGGAAAGTCATGAAAGGGACTATGGATAAGTTTAAAAAAGTATCTGAGTTTGAAAAGCTTTTCAAAGGTAAAAAACGAAGTCTCTTTCCCCTTCTATATCCTATTCTTAGGAACCTTTTCGTTGAATTGAAGCCATTGACTCCATTTACCCAATATCGACACGTGGTCTACTGTTCTTCCCATCTTACAAGAAAACAGGATCCCTAGTTGGAGCCTATGTTTGAGCCGCCTTTGTTTTTTAGCCCGTCTCGAATTTCATGTCTTAATGCTCGAAATCGAAAGATGGTTTTCATATTTTCCATCTGTGGTTTCAAAATCTCTGAAGTCTTGTCACGCGAGCGGCGATAGTTATCGTACTCTCGAGGCGAGTTCTACTTTTCGTCAAATATTTTTCCCCCTTTGTTCTACCTTGGGATTTCGTATGTCGGATGCTATAGATCACATAGTTCACAAGTCTCGAACAACGAAATGGCGAAATCGTTTTAAAATTTTACCTAGGTCAGTAACGAGAGTAAAATTTCCCTAAATTACGGTTAAGCATCATCGGGGTTTCGCGTCTCGGTGTTTACTAAATCCAAAAGTCTTACTCTCGTAACCCCGATAGCTGAAACCACGAATTTCTTGTTTTAGTAACCCGCATTAAGGTTAAAGGTAAAATCTTAGCCGTGGTTAAGTTCTGTCAGAAATTTGCAACTCAACGTATTTTCTTTTTAAAAGATACACTGTCAAAACCCCGAGTCGCGAAGTCGCGATAAAGATATGAACATAATTAATTAAACTTTTAATCCGATTTTATCCCCCCTTTTAATTAAAACATACCATCACGATCTCGCGGTTTTGCAACTCAGCATACAAACTTCCCGAAAGCTATACCTTCGAAGCTCCGAGTCACGAAATTGCGATATAAATAATCACGTAATTAATTAAGTGCCTAATCACAATTACGTTTTTATTAACCAAAGTCAATCATCACAATTTCGGGTGTTAGAGGTTCAAAGGGCTAAAGCAAAGATTCCCGATGCAGCGAGTACCAAAAGATTAATTAACTTTGGTAAAACCTGATTAATTGAACTAAGCCAGTATTTCCTGTGATTTGATGCATGCACAGTTTATGAGGTAGTCTTAATTCTTCCTTACACCAACTGACATTTCGAACTGCCAAAATTTATGACATTAATTAGAAACAAGGCGAATCGACAAGTAAAGATTGGATTTTTATTGCTAAATTTATATTTAAGCATGATTTGACCGATCTATTCTTAAAAAGTACCGAGTTTTCGAATATATAGAGCTGTTATTCATTATAACAAATTCATTTCTATATTACGCAGAGCACACTTTTCTCAGCGAACTAATTTCTGTATGTATACATATTTTTATCGCAGAAGAGCTAAAGTAGGATCTCCCATCATGGCCCCGCGAAAAGCATCTAAAGCCAACGTTGAGGTTTCAGGACAAGGTTCGGACAATGTCGCTGATACTTCACCTCGAAGTGTCGACTCTGTCCCAAATTGGTCATTTGTTTCTGATGTTCTACAGGCCGAAATAGTGGATTATTCTGATGATTCCAGTGACAATGAAAAAGATGACATAACCACCAAATATAAGATCGTCGTCCAATCGGGAATGCATAAAGTAGTGGCCAGGCCACGACTGCTCCCTTATTATGCTATGGTCCGGTGGGCATTAGACCATGTGGACATACCAACCAGAACCATCATCAATGAGTAGAAGGTCACCATCGGGACTTTCAGACCCGAACAACTGCAGGCTATGTACAAGTTGCCTACTGTGTCTGACCTTACATACGATGCCGAATTATTGGAGAAGTTCAAACAAAAGGAATGTGTGCAGTATGAAAAGACTATGTCCAGCTTAATCAGAGATTGGGTTTCGTACCCTGTGAAGTTCAGGGTAGACAGTAATGGTATATATTCAATAGCTTCCTTGGAACCACAGTTCAAGTATATAGCTATGATGACCTGCAGATTATACGGGAGAGAGGACACCTCACATTTATTTCTTCAATGGGTGCCTCTAATACATCAAGTCGCCGAAGGCTGTTCCTTCGACTGGGCAAAAATGCTGTCTGATAGCTTGACCAGTCGAGTTACAGAGTATCGGGCACAGAAAGAGAGCGGAAATATTTCTTCATTTTTTATGTCCGCATACATTATGGACGTCGTGTGCTCTCTAACACCCTTCCCCTTAATGAGATGGAGTTGGAATCCAGCAGAGGCCGAGCCCATCCACGTCTATCATTCAAAATTGTGGGAAAACAAAGCGACAGATTTCGTATATGAAATCTTTAACTGGGTAATGGTACCGCTGCATGTCACTATTTTCGGCCACCCGCCACCCAGGATCTCGGACAGTATAGTGATGAATTTGAGTAGTATAGATGACTGGTATGTAGAATCCGAATTCACATATCTCAGAGTTTTTGGGGCTTCTGTTCCCTCGCATGCATTTCCATTATTCATCCTCGACAAGCTGGCTTGTCGTGAGGTTGCTAGACAAACAATAATCGGTGGCATAAGCAAGGAGCTTAAGGGATATTCAAAGAAGGTATGGCCACCTTTTCCTGTTCATTTAAATTCATATTCTTTGTTAGATTTTGGGCATGCTAAAGCTGAGGCAACAACCCTGGAAGACCTAAAATTGGTTCTTATTGAATTCAAGAAGCACGATCCACAAAGGGTCGTAAGTAATCATTTGGCTAGTTGCAGACTCAAGAGATTCGAACACGAAAATTCGCCCTCGGATGACATTTTCCGAGGCGCAAGATCTTATGCCGAAATTTTATCTCGGATACAAACCTTGGCACCTGAAGAGAGGGCTGATGTTCTGAAATTCCAAGAACATCAATGCAGTTGTCTTCTCGTAGTATTACGGGGTGAGAATCTGAGTACAGCAGAGGTGAAACAAAAAGATGCCAAAGGCTCCAAAGATGCGACACCCAGTCAAGAAAAACACCAGGATGGGGAAGAGAAAACTAAGAGTATGAAAGCATAGATAAAGACTCACGACCCGCCGAAAAAGCAGACTCTGGTTACTACTCCGGGGCAATCAGCTAAGCAAATCGGAGATCCCATCACATCCATTACTCCCTTGCAGTTAACTCAGGGAAATATTGATGCAGGGTGGATTTTAAATGAAGAATTGAGACCTATAAGGGTGGAAGAGCTCCCTCCAAATGAGTTCTTCTTTGATAAGAAAAGAAAGGCTATGGTAAAGAGAGAATTCTATCAGGAAGGGGAATCAACAGCCAAGAAATAAAAAGTATTGACTGGTGGGAAAGACAAGAAGAATGAACAGTTCGCGACAAAAATAGCTGGGACATTAGGGGCATATGCCACAACGAATCAATTTTCAATCGGATTTTTGAAAAACCAGCTGAAACTAAAAAATCACCTCATCAAAACCCTAGAAGCTAGACTAGCCATAGCAGAGGAGGCTGCCAAGGACCAGGCGAGTTTAGGGATAGAACAAGCAAGGTTGGCCGATAAAATTGAGATAGAGCTGCTCAAGACTAAGCTCGAACAAGTAGAGATGGTGGTTCAGAATGATCAGATACAAGTGAGCCAGCAAAAAGACTTGATCGAACAGCTACAGGTTAGAGTGGAAATCGTCAAAAGTAAAGTTATAAATATCGGGATGTTCCAGTCCCAGGCATGTGCGAAGACAAGCTTCTGGCACCAAATAAAGATAGAGATGAAGAAATGGAATGATTTCTCTCCTCCTTATCATAACTGAAAATTTTGCAACGATTGAGATTCCATCTTATGTAAAACTGTATAAATATACCATAAAAAGCAAGAACCAGGGCTGGACCTTTTTGTGTCGATTGTAATAGAGGTTTTCCATTTTGAGAGTTAATATAAAGCAAATCCGAAGATTCTCAATTCCGTCACGACTGTGTTATGAGTTTGTTTCCTTGTATCTCATATTTTGTTTCATTTCATATTTGTATCTGATGAATGCTTCGCTATAATTTAGTACAACCTCTACTATAGTGAATGAATTTTTGTTTTTTATATTGTTTACTATTTTTCCTTTGTACCATCTATTAGTAGGTATAATACCAATCAACACTTTCAGAATTCTATATATATTTTATGCTTCATCGAGTTATTTCTTTACATTTTTCTTCTTCTGTTTATACATGAGATTCTCCCTTGATAGGAGCCTTACTCGATAGACAGCTTAATGTGTTCTCCCACCTCATACATTTTTATTAAAGTATAACTCAGTTACGAGAAAGGGACTTTGGTTTGCACTCCTGAAACCGTAAACTCTCTTTTATACGACCGAATTGAGACAACACTTAAATTCCCCCTGAGGTTTTCTTATTTTACTGTTTCTCCATGACTGTCCCTATATCAAGACAACCTAATATCGAACCCGGACTATCAGATCAAACACATATTTCCTTAAACCTTTTCGATACTATTCTTAAAACAACCACTACCTGGGTTGAACTCGAACGTTCATGGGCAACGATTTAACGGGATATAAACATCCAGGAAAAGTTGGAAGCTAGACAATGCCAACACAAAAATCATCCCTAGTTTCCCTTGCCGAAGGTTGACGTTTCTTCCTTCTCTACCATTTACTCACTTTCAGATGCCTAGACACTATACTTCTAAGCCTTAAGTACAGACTCTGGAATAGCAGAAGGAAAGTGAATTTTTTAGGGAAAATATCCTAGATGGATAGTGCTTGTCATGTCATTTCCGATGGTATGTGGAACGTCACATAATTCCTCACAGTTAGAGAGTTATGGCCATGAGATGTTGGAGACCCCAGGTTTGGGTAATGGACCCAAGTTTGTTTGATGGATAATGGTACGAGTTATGATATATTTTTAGATAATACTATTCTGTATGGATAGTGCATGTCATTCCATTTCTGGTGGTATGTAGAACGTCACATAACTCCTCACGGTTTGAGAGTTATGGCCTTACGAAGTTGGAGGACCCTCATATGTCATCTAGAATCCCCAAAAGGTCAAAGTAGTCAAAGTGGTTTAAGAGATTTTAAAAGGT
>ML793573.1:168204-225637 GCA_009831015.1 Picea engelmannii
AACCAAGGATATCTAAACTGGAATTCTGAGTGAAGGTGAAGAAAAGAAGGTTGAAATGCAAGGAAGGATAAATTCTTTTGATGGTGCTTTCTAAGGTATGTTATTTACAGGTCATCTCACCATTTTCACTATAAATTTTTTTTCTATAATGATTCAGACCCTGAAATTGCTATGTAAGTGAGAAAACATATCCAAGTATTTGTGGTAAAAAATTCAGCTTGTGGGTCGTTGTATTTTGGGAGTTACACACTGTTGAAAATATGGTTTGTGGCCAGTCCTTAAACTAGTCAAAATCAGGTGTTCTGGGTAAAAATGTCATAACTTCTTCATAAAAGATCCAAATTCAGTGAGACCAAATGTGTTGGTTAGGGTATAGTCTTTAGTATGCTGTGTAATAGTTTCAGATCAATTCATAAAATATTTTGTGTGGGGCACGCTCTACAATGTCGCTCTCTAGAATAAGCCAGAATTCAACAAGGAATGTGATCATATACACCAGGTTTATTACAGAGCTACAGATCAGATTTGGATAATGAAATTGATGAGGGATTTTGGTTGTGGTACATGTTGAGTACATGGTTGAGACAAGTATTTGATGAGTTGGCGCACATACATGAGGTGTATAGTTGATGATGTTGGTACATATTGATGAGTCATAGTTGATGAGTAGTTGACACATGATTGGTACATACTTGGTACATGGTTGGATGCACTTGTTTATGGTACATGTTGATTACAGGTTGGTGCATGGTTGATGCACTTGTTTATGGTACAGGTTTATTACAGGTTGAGGTACAGGATGATGCATGGTTCATATTTATTGGTACATGTTTACAGCGGTATATCTCACAGTGATAGTGTGACAATGGTTTCATCATTCTACTTCTACTTCAAGGTGGTAGGACGAGGCATGGACAGGTGGTTGTAACCACCTTCTGATTGTATTCGGAGAACATTGGGGGTTGTAGCCTCCTTCTGGTTGTAGCTATAGAATTGGGGAGTTGGAGCTTCCCTCAGGTTGTAGCCCGAGAAACTAGGGGGTTGGAGCCACCTTCCAGTTGAAGCTGGAAAACAAAGGAAGTTGGTGCTTCCAATGAATGTAATTCTTCAAGACATATAAGAAAAATAATTCCGTGGTTTTCTCCCGATTTGGGTTTCCACGTAAAACATTGGTGTACTATGTATGTATGTGATTGTTTATTTCTTACTTCTCATTATTGGATAATAATTATACATTGATATAACATTTGAAGAAAAAGGATTATAATTACGCTATTACTGATTCACCCCCCCTCTCAGTAATCCAACAAGATACTCTAGCTAATCAAGTATTAGATTGGCATATTGCACACACGTAATAAAAAGCACATACATACACATGTAAATAGATTTGTAAATAAATGTAACCCATAAGACATATATATATATATATATCTCAAAAGTGTCAGAGTACATAGGTGGGTGCATGCGCCTCAAAAAATAACAAGTCTGGTATATAACGTGGGGCTTATGCCCTAAAAAATATACAAAGAGTGCCCTCGATATGAAAATGGTCCACCCTAAGCTAAGCACGAGGCCTATTGGCCCTGTCATAGTGGACTATAGTGTTTTCCAAATGCCGAAATAGCTGGACCCAGGTCCCTAGCACCCCAACAACATGAGGCTGCATAGATGGTGGGAGATCCTCGATCTTGGCCATGGGCACATTATGGGTGAGTGTGGTCAAGTTCCGCTCCACTCATCTCAAAACTCTCTCAGCCTCTCTAGATGGAGGTACCCCCGCTACTACTGCTGATCCGGTGGCTGCTGCTGGTAATGCCTCTGGCCGTGGACGACACTTGCTCTGCACAAAATCAGCTGGACGCACTGGTCCCACATCTGTAAATAACAAATACAAAGTAGTCAAGTACTCTGGTATACATAAAACTGATACATATAAAAAGAAACTAAAAAATTAAATTTTTTTAAAAGAAAACGTACCTAACTCTTCTCGCTCTGCTCCAGAAGGTACGGGCATGTTAGGATCACTGGAGAAGTTGATCCTGGCATAAGGGTAGTCCTCTATAGATGGAATCTTCCGAGACCAACATTCGAAAAAAGTATCATCGAAGGCCTCAATGGTCCTCCACCCCCCCTGTCGTGGCATCAATGCTGCCCATCTGCACACTGCTGGGAAGGAGGCCACGTTCCCCTGTATTGTCCCTCGTGGACTAAGACTGGGTACCCTCTCTAAGAATAAAGAGCACAAAATAGTCTCGAACCCAAAGTTCTTGTTGTTTCACCCATGACACTTTGTGAGCTGTCGCTTCATGCACTCTAGCATGGTTGTACTCCAATCGAACACTCGTGCATTTAAGCATTGTAATGCGCAATGCATATGCACCCGGGAGGCCTGATCTAAATTCATGGACCAAGTGATCCACTCAATAAGTAAAACTATCACTTTTAGT
The DNA here is from genome assembly GCA_009831015.1 of Picea engelmannii. Lineage (NCBI taxonomy): Eukaryota > Viridiplantae > Streptophyta > Pinopsida > Pinales > Pinaceae > Picea > Picea engelmannii. Next base: position 170,655 of record ML793573.1, read on the forward strand.
GATAGGTTGGTGATTTTGTGGATCGGTACCTGGGAACCCACTTTATCTGTTCCGGCCTCGCAGTGTTGTTTAGTCAACTCGACAATATTGTGAGGCCCAGAGGGAAAAACATGAAGGTTGATTGGTTCCCCTCTTCTCGAGAGGCCAGTCAAAAAATAGATATGTTCTTCATTCGTTGGAGTCAACGACTGTCCCTCGAGCATAAATGCCTCTGCATCTGGGTGCTAGTAATCTACTAAGCCATTCAACAGCCTGGGTTGTGCCCTTATGAGTGGACACCAGAAGAATTTCCATAACCCGCATTGTTTTAATGTGACAACAACAACAGGGTCTTCCTCGACCAGCATATCAATGTCTTCATGCTCCCTCTCTCTCTAATGGACATACATTCTGCAAAAATGTCAAGTTCAAAGATGAGTCAAATAATGCATTTTCAATTTTTTTCATATGTTAGAGGGTGTACGCGGGCTGTACTGGGCATAGTCACGTATGTACGTGGGAAGATTATTCTCTGCCCACGTGCATACACGAGCTGTGCTTAGACATCCTACGTACACGTAGGGTCAACCTTTTTAAAAGGTGCACGCCACCCCCAAAACAAAAAGAAATGCAAAAAGAAAGGATGGAAATGCAGCAGGAGCTAGTTTGTACTTACTTGGTCCAAGCGGAAGTTTGTTTCGTCCACTGAAGCTCCCAGAATCAACTTCTTTCACAAAGGGGTGTTTTTAGATTTTTGGTCAATTCTCAATTTGCAATGGTGATAATGAGCTGCCAACTTCTATTTATAGAGTTGTTTGGCCCCTTTTGTCATTTTTTGACCCTCGTTGTCATTTTTTCTGGCTTGAAAATCATGTAACGTGGTTCTTGAGTTTCTCATTGGATTTTACATTACATTTTACTTTTGGTTCGACAAACGTTTTGGGAGTTGGGACACTTTTAAGGTCCTTTGGTGAAAAGTCATTTTTCCAACTTTGTGCATTTAAGTTAGGATTCCACCTCCATTCGTTGCACCTCGTTGTCTTTTTCAATTTACCATAGGATCGACCCCATCAAATTTTGACACATAACCGTCATTGATGCTCTAGAAGTGTCGTAATTTAGTGGTAGAGCCTACCCTCACATGAATGCCCTAGGTAGATCCTGGTTGCATTTTGGTGTCCATGCTGTAGCTAATGACTATAGGCTCGGTAGTCCTTTTAGTCTTATCTTGACTACAAGTTTGAGCCTTTACATGTATGATATATTATCACTCTTGGCCTCACCCTTGGGACTCCCAAAAACCAAACGGGTCTTCTTTTAAGCCCTTTTCAGACCCTCTAAACATGAATATTGTCGAGCGATCTTGTTGCCCTTCACTCTCGCCAAACTAAAATTTGAAGGCATGTTTGTCTGGCAGTAGTTTACCCCTTTTTCGGTCCGAATGGTCAATTGTATGAACACATGTATACTCTAGGAACTTCGGTTCGCTAGAAGAGTATTCTCAGGTATAAGTTTAACCCTTTTTCGGGCCCGAGGGACTAAATTTATGAAAAAGGAACCTCCAGAGTGTCCACAGTTAAGCTCTTTTCAGACTCCCTAAAATTGAAAAGATCGTCGAGTGAGCTTGTTTCTTCACACTCGTTAAACCATTCCAGAAGAACATCCATTACGAAGTCCATAGTTAAGATCTTTTTAGACTCCTTAAAATTGAAAATATCGTTGAGTGGCCTTGTTCTTTCACACTCGCTAATTAGTTCAGTAAAACATCTACTGGCATGAGTTTACCCCTTTTTCTGGCATGTAGATTAAGGAGGAAAAAGGTACACCTCAGGAGATTCGTCTTGCCCGGAGAATTCTCCTCAATAAATTTCACCTTTTTCGGGCTAAGGAGACTAAATCTAGAAAAAGGCAACGAGTCCATAGTTAAGCTCTTTTCAGACTCCTTAAAATTGAAAATATTGCCGAGTGATCTTGTCTTTATCACACTCATTAAAATGGTTTTGAATAGACATCTTTTCAGTGCTAATTTATCTCTTTTTCGAGCCGAGTAGACTATTTTTGAAAAAGGTACCCCAGTGGAGTCTTCCTTTGTGCTTTTTCAGACTCTCTAAAAATGAAAAACCATCGAGCTTACCTTCTCTGGGCTCATTTAAAATTACATTGAAGGACGTTATCATTGTGTCCTATCAATCACATTTGCATTCCTATGTCTTTGGCCTAATTCCAGCTCCATGGTGCTCTCAACTAAACCTTTGAAGCATGCCTTATATGCAAGCCTTATAGCACTTTGCCTTTGCGTCTTGACAACTTGACCCATGGAGGAATTTTTCCGAGTGTCCTATCCGTGCACATGTCTCCTTACTCTGATCATTAGTCTGTTCCTTGCACTTGGAACTAGTATTCTTGTGACACTCGTTCCTCCTTTGTAACGTATCATTCTTTTATTCTTTTTCAAGCTCTTCAAAATATTTAAAAAGACAAAAAAAAATCAAATATACCCCAAAAAGAGGATGGGAAAAGTATTTTCTCTTTTTGGTAGCACAATGAGTCTCCCTTGGACAAAGCACATCCTTTCGTTTGTTGTCAAACATTGGGATTTTATATGACCTTAGGAAGCTGTTCTCGTAACATAGAGTTGTGTCCTCCTCCATTTGGTTATTCTTCCAAACATATGGAGAGTTTACGTTGCCTCCTGCATTGTGAACTTATGTCAATGTCATCCTGCCTAAGTCTGATCATCATTCATGCTATCGTCCAAGGGAATTTTTACCCAAATTGAGTCAGCCTTTCTGCAGTTTGTCTCTTAACCTCATGCCCAACCATCCCTAAATTCCAATCATGTCCTTCTTCGAAATCAATGAAGTTCTTTGCCTGATCACCGAGATCCTCTTGTCTGTTCCCTGAGAAGCCGTCGAAGACCTCTGGGTAGTGAAGTTGGACACTCATATTGCACTCCTACCCGAGTTTTGAAGATCTTGAAGTTGTTGCTTGAGCTCTGAAGACCTCATCTCCAGCCATCAGGCATCGTTGGATTCTTGAAGATGGATACTAACTATACATGTATATCTTTGATTTTGAGATGTAGATCCACTATGTATTTCTCACGGTTACACTTTATATAGTTATATGACATGGATCTACAGTGTATTTGATTGGCAACCATGATTTATTTCATCCCGAGCATGGGTATGCCCACCTCGGTGAGACAATTTTTATTTTGCAGATGGCATCTCCCGAACTCCGGTCCCGGGCTCACTCGCTTCGTACTTTGGTAAAGATTTGTAATGCATTTCGGCCATCAGATGATCTTCTGACCTCACACATTAGGGGGCATCTGTTATAACCCTAATTTTCACCACACATGTAGACCTGGCATCAGGCCATCTTACTTACTATTTTTTCCAAGCCAATACAAAACAACTCTTCTTAAAAACACAATTTTCGAAGATGTACGCACCCTGCACCACAACTGTGCACGTATGTATGCTAATTGCACCTCTAATACTCGCATACGTACACTAGCTACGCCATTATAGACCGCGTATACCCACAAAAGTTGCAAAAAATAAAAAGTTACAAGGGATTCATTGAGATTACGGGCTGTTGGGTAGTTTCCCAACCAATTAACTGCCTATAGCCCGTCACCCAATTGAATAACCATATTTTTGTCATATAAAAAGAGGTTTTGGGGTTTCATTCCAAGGAGAAACATAGCTATAGTGATACTCTTCCCATTTCATTTCCCCCCCTTGCCCCAAGAATTTGCAGCCACATTGTGAGTTTTGAGCCAAAATTCCCTATTCTTGCCCTTTTTCCTCATCTATAAACCTATGGCCATTCTCTAGAGAGAAGTGCGAGAGAAGAAGGATACATGGAAGCAATTGGAGCTCGGTGAAGAGGAGCCCAGGACCGGGTTTGAGGAGCAATCGCCGATCTCATTTTGTAAGTAACTCTGTGAGATTAATATAAAGAAGTACTTTTTCCGTCCCACCATATGATGTGTTCAATCTTCATGTTTGATTTACATTTTGTTATGACATCTAACCTACTAGTTCATATATAGAATGCATGTTCGTAGTTTCTTGTTTGTCTTTTGGTGAATGCAACTCAGCCTTGGGAGGATATTTTCAGTCGAGAAGCGATCGAACGCATTGGGATTGATACTAGACGCGGAGTTTAAGGTAAGACTACCGGATCCCTATACTTTGTACTTTATGCATGAATGTGGGGTGTTGTCGGGATAGTTGTTAAAAGTAGGAGACTTTAGATGGTTATCTCTGCTTGCACTTTAGAACCCTAGTGTAGTCCGTAGGGGGGTTTTCCCACTATAGCACATGGACATGATCCCTATCATTGTCCCATGATGCAAAAGTACCAAACAATACCCAAGAGTACATTCTGCAAGTATATAGGACATGAAGACAAAGATTGTCAAACCTTGAAAATGATGAAGGAAAGGACCTCATATACTTATAGGGTACATGATGAACTAATGACAGGACAACCTATGCAACAATTTACAACACAACCACAATATAATACCGCACAACAATTTACAATGCAACCATAGTATAATAATGCACAACAATTTGCAACGCCAACACAATATAATAATGTGCAACTGCAATACAATTAGTTACCACAATATAATACACTGCACATAGACAATCAAGGAAACATAGGAGGATTCAGAGGAGGAGGCTGTGGAGGAAGAGGATTTTGAGGAGGTAGAGGTCCAGTAGCTTGTCACAATTGTCAGAAACCTATAGATTATGCAAGGGATTGTCCACAACCACCATCGACATGCATGTATTGTCACACAAAAGATCATGATATAGAAGAATGTCTGACACTTTTGAAAAGATACAAGAAAAGAGGAATTAGAATAACTAGAATGTTCAATGGATTGCTATGGAAACTAGAGAAGAGGATGGGAAGAATATCAATATAGTTACTAGAGGAGGAACCAAGACATGGGTAGATGTAGCAAAGAAGAATCAGGACCAACACTAGTGATTCAGAAAGAATACAACACGCCAACTACAGTTTGATGCACATAAAGAAAATGAGACATTCAAGGAGGCCATACAAGATATTTTCAAGGAGAATATTGCGTCTACTTCATGTATAAATCCAAGAGATGATGTACTAGTATATGATATGCCTCATCTATTTGATCAAACCAATGGAGATCGACCTTCAGAACAAGTAAGTAATCTAAGAAAATTTTTGGGGTCTTTCTTGAAGTTGTTGAATGATAAAACCTCTCTACAAGTATTACTGAGTCTGTTAGAAAATTGCAATTCTGGAGAAGAGATGAAACTAGAACACAAGACAGTGAATTAGGTTTGTAAGAAGAGAAGAATGAGTATGGAGTTCAGATTGAACGAAAAATATTAGAGATTTTAATACGGGCGATATCATATTAGACTTGGGGTCTGAAGTAAATGTTTTGCCTAAGAAGACATGGGAAGCCACGAGGGAACCTATACTGGGATATTCACCTATTCAGTTGAAGCTAGAAAACCAACATAGGGTGATACCAATTGGTATATTGAAAGACACACCAATGGATTTAGATGGTGTGTGCACTATGGCATATTTTGAAGTGATTGACATAGTGGATAACACTACACCCTATCAAACATTGTTGGGATTGGATTGGGCACTTGATAACCATACCATTATCAACTTGAAGACCAAGAAAATTCTTTTTGAATCAAGTGAGTACATAGTTATAGCACCATTGGATCCTTTAGAAGGTGGGAGATATGTGGAACCTGCGATAGAGAGTTTCATCACAAAAGAGATAAAACAACTGTATAAAACTATCGTGTGAGAGGAAGATTACATTAACCCAACAACAGATGGAATTCTTAGCTGGAGAAATATTAGTTCTTGTGCTTCAGATTTAGACACATGACTTGAGAATTGACAACAATGCTTACATGAGTTATCTACCCGAAGATGTGCAAGAATGCTACACACACTAAGATGGGTTGGTAAAGAGGTAAGAAAACCTCTAACTTTTTATGGTCAGAATGATTTAGAAGAATTATTAAAAAAATTTGAGTTATAAGTTGTTGTAGGTGAATCCCCTTGTAGACAAGAGGATTCCCTAATGGTCTCTAGACTCCTAAGGCCAAGACAGAAACGTGCTTAACATGGACACTGACTTCCTTTTAGATCTAATCAAGCTAATAAATGAAAGAGAAGGAGGAATATATGTACCTTATTAAAGACGTTTGTCCCTGCAAATTCATCGCTGAGTTTCGATCTTGAGCTCCCTGATAGGTCCTGCAAAATAAACAAAGATACAATGGACTTCCTACTCTACTGAGATTATCTCAATCATAGATCCATCTACTGCATACAAACTCATATAGAACAAGCAAAAGTTTGAAATAAACAGGCCAAGCATTGATTATATTAATGAGAACAAGTAAAAGTACTTATAGTCCTTTGAATGAAGGAGCAACAACTTCTTCAAGTTCTCCTTGTCCAACCCCTTTGCTCAAATAATCTCCACATATTGCTTTGATGAAATCTCACTCATGAGATCATAAGTTTGATGTAATTCTCAATCTCCATTGTCAATACCTTCTTATGATATCATAAGTTAGGTATAATTCTCAATCTTCCTTCCTTCTGTCAATACCACTTATAGGATCATAAGTTTGGTATCAATCTCTAGTCTCCACTGTACCTTTCACCATGAGAAGGCATCCTTATATAACTTTGGAGAGGTCCAACCACTTGAGATATCTTTGGAATGAGTTGAGGTTTCCTCTCCTTCAGTTGAGGATCTCCCCTAAGATCATGCCTTGACCATCTATTCGAATCCAAATACCTTTAGGAATTGAGGGATTCTTCCCTTATTTTCCTCAACAAACCCAGAATTTGCTAAAAAAAGGGTAGCTCTCCCCCAAAAGGGTGAATAGGGCACTCAAGTACTCCCCCAAAGAGGCTCAGGGAGCGCCAACACTCCCTGATAGTGGGTAGAGGAGCACTCCTCTCCAAAATTTAGTTTTTGAGTGTTTTTTCATGGCAAAAAGTTTGTACTCCCTGTCAAGTGACTTCTCTTCTTCCAAACTAACCTTTGAGGTGTCTTAAGTGTCTTTATGATGTCGTTAGAGGCACGAAATATGTAAGATGGTAGTATGGTGTTTGTGACACTTTCAACACTTGTGGTCAAGATGTGACACTTGCAGACAAGATGCGACACTTACAACACTCGTAATGACGACACTTGCGACACTATCAGAGTGAGTAATTTTGAGGTGTAACAGATTGCCCCCCAAAGTAAAAAATTAGAAGACGATGATGACTGAAGTACTTTGTATACTTTTTCAAGCAAGGGTATGGATGCAGAGAAACCGAAAAAATCTGCACACAACCATCAAACAAATATTATGACATGTTTCAAAACCCAAGGAAGACATGCCTATGCTTGAGTGATAAAGACTTTTTAGGTATGGCTGCCATAAAATACACTGCGGATCCATAATTATATTGACAAAATGTATAGCCACTGAAGATACAATGTGGATCTATACTCCCATGACTTGAACTAATCGTAGCCATGAAGAATACACAGTGGATCTATGAGATGACAAGACATAGCCACAACCAATACAGAGTGGATCTATGTAACAATATATGTGTCATAGTTCAAAATAACTCCTTCGCAACCTGGGCAAAGTATACATAAGAGTGAAAACTCAACCTAGGGTCTTCTTACCGATCCCGATGTAGTATGAATCTAACCATGTGAATAGATGTCCTGATGTCGAACATGGCATAAACCACTTGATTACCAGTCAATGATGTAAACCGTTAACAAGCACGAGGGAGATCACCATTGATGTCAATGATTCCCAAGGTACTCTAGTACATTCCAACGAATGTGAATGGATGAGCTGAAGTCAAACATCTATGGAATCATCCGATCAGGGGTCAATTATGTAAACCCACTGTCGGACATGAGGAGACCTACCATTGAGGCATGCAGGTCCCAAGGTACTAACTGGATTCTAAGTCTGAGTCCCTGGATAATGTGTTGAAGTCGATAGGAATAGACTCATCGAAGGAGGGCCTTGATGTATCCCCCATCAATGACACGAAACAGACACAAAGATGTAATTGGTAAATCGAATGAACATAGACTGACACGGGTATTGAAACAAGATATTTGTGATGGCTGACTCTCGAGGCAGATACTTCCCTTGAAAACTGAGGCACAACAGTAGAAACATGACATGGACCAAAACTTGATGATGCAGTGGATGCTATGACTTTCGTCAGGTGACCCAAAGGAGTAAAATAAACTCAGAGAATTGGCTTAGTGTAGAGTTTCAACGGATTACAATGCATGCATAGACAAAGTGCCGTGTTCAAGGGAGACCATATGAGTTACTGGTAGTGTTCTCAAAAAACTGCTCATCTTGCTTCTTTCAATTTTTCCCCCATCCAGATAGACGAGTACCTCTTTTTAATTTAACGAGCTTGAAGAGGATAACACATGCTTGATATGACTCACCTTCGGTAAGTCCCTCTTCCTTTGTTTAACGAACTAGAAGAAGTAAGGGTTCGATCCCATATGGTCCCTTCAATGTATGATTGTTTAACGAGTCCATAGAAGGTAAACTCAGTGGTTTTTCATATTTAGAGAGTTTGAAAACAACTTAAAGACGACTCCAATGTTGTCCTTTTTCGTAATGTTAGTCTCGCAAGGCCAAAAAAGAGATAAATTATCACTCGAAAGACGCCCTTTCAAACCTTTTAACGAGTGGGAAAGGAAGCAAGATCACTCGACAATATTTTTATGTTTAGAGAGTCTGAAAAGAGCTCAAAGATGACTCCAAGGGGTTCCTTTTTCGTATATCCATGTGAGTCCAAAAAATAGATAAAAGTTTACCTGGTTTCATTCTCATGTATTTACGAGCATGAGAAAGAACAAAGAATAAGCTCAGTATGCCCCAAGCTTGAAAACTAGTGGCTTAACTCCAGAATGATCATCAAAGACTGGAGACATGCTCTCCAAGATTCAATTCATTCACTGACTTTGAGGTTGTCACCAATTTCTCTACTAGATGGAGAAAAATGATAAGGGTGGATGAAATGAAGGTTCAAGAGAGGTGACTGTTTCATTTTGTAACGAGCTTGACACAAGAAAAAGAACTATGCTCAGGGCTCCGGGTTCAATCCCCAGATTTCTGTTTCATTTTTTAACGAGCTTGCTACAGAGAGGAAAACTATGCTTAAGACCTCTATTTCATTTTTTAACGAGCTTGCCACAGAGAAAATAAACTATGCTAGTGACCTTTGTTTCATTTTTTAACGAGCTTTCTACAGAGAAGAGAAACTATGCTCATGACCTTTGTTTCATTTTTTAACGAGCTTGCTACAGAGAAGAGAAACTGTGCTTGTGACCTCTGTTTCATTTTTTAACGAGCTTTCCACAGAGAAGAGAAACTATGCTTGTGACCTCTGTTTCATTTTTTAATGAGATTGTTACAGAGAAGAGAAACTATGCTTGAGGACTCTTCCTAATCATGGATTCCAAGAGAATAATGCTCTGGAAGAACACCATGTCAAGGGACAAAACTCGGTCATGGATTCCAAGAGATCTTCACAGGATGGAAGAAAATCACTCTAGAAGGAATACATGTTGAGGGTCATGACAAGGGGTAAGGAGATCATGCTCCAGTAGCCCTACCGAAGAGATCACCATGTCAACTACCGGATCCAAATCATTAGAAGTTGAAGTCATGGGAGATAACGCCACATAATTGACATGCAACGGGGGTGATACTGCCATCATATAAGAACCATTCAGGGAGGTAATCCAATCAAGACCGATGAAAGAAATTTGATTAATAGTCACAATTATTCCATAATGAGGGAAATATATCACAAGAAAAAGATTGGACATAATAGCCTTCATGGAATAGACATAATCCCACCCAAGGAGTAAAGAGAAATCCAAGGGGTCTCAGACTACCATGACATCAATAAAGACAATTTTCCCTCCCAAAGTTACCGAAAACTGAGGAAGGGTCCCTAAAGGTTGACTAATTCTTCTGTTAAAAGCTAACAAATTCTGTGTAACCGATGTAAGATGAGGACAAACCAAAGCGTTCCAAGCAACATAGGACAAAATACTAATGGACGCACCTTCATCTATCAACATTTGAGGAATGTAGCGACCAAAAACTTGTACTGTAATCTCGAAAGGGATGTGAGAGGGAAGACGAGGTCCAATTAACGTACCCCAATAAAAAAGGATGACCTCATTGCTTGGAGGGGGTTTCGTGGGAGAAAGAGGAATGCCCCCCAGCATGGTAGATTCTGTATCAACAAGAATAACATGGGAAATATCAGGTTTAATCTCTAGAGGGAGAGTAGGATCGACCGATGATGGGATCAGATCGACCACACTGGCACTCTTTGAAGGAAGAGTGGGATTGACCGATGATGGGATCATATCAACCACGCAAGCACTCTTCAAAGGAAGGGTGGGACTAACTGAGGAAGGGACTGGATTAACCACTTTGGCACTCATCAAAGGAGGAGTGGGATCGACCGATGATAGAACCATATTGACCACTTGGGTTTCATTCTCCAAGGGGAGAATGGGGTGGACGGGTGGAAATGGATTGACCGCTTTGGTGTCACTCTCTAACAGGAGAATGGGGTCGACCGAGGATGAAAAAAAATTGACTACTTGGGTTATACTCTTTTGATGAAGAGTAGGGCTGATCGATGACGGAACTGGATCAACTACTTGGGTTTGTGGTTCAATCGAGGAGGAAACTAGATTGACCACATGATCAACCAGACTGACTGGGGATGGAACCAGATTGACCAGTCCATCAACTAACAATGCATTGGGTGAAAGCTTATGATAGCCTTTTGGAAGTTGAAGTTTTTCCAAAAGAGAAGAAGCCTCATCCATGTGAGGACAAAGGTGAGAATAATGATCACCTTTGCATAACATACAAGGGACTTTGACAATTGTCTTCTTCTTACCAACCTTAACGTCACTAGTTGATGGGGTATCACTGACATAACCAGCAGAGGCTGATGACGTGGAGGACCACATTTCGAAGACCTTGGGAATACTAGGGAAATCCCTTAGAAAGTGGTCACGCTTACAAAGATTGTAAGGGAATTTGGGTTTCATATTCTTTATTTTAATCTTGTTGACCTCATCAACACCCCAGTACTATTAACAATAACTGGTTTCTTGGATCCAACATCTGATTTTGTTGGGGCCTTGGTCTTTTTCAGGTTCTTCTTCTTCTTCTGATCAACCTGGCTACTTGTTTTAGAGCTTTCACTAGACGAAGAAGGAGAAAGGTAAGGAGACTTAATGGGAGAAGAAGGCAAAAAGTCGACGTGAGGTTAATGTGTGGGTGGTGTATTGACATCTAAAGTATTAGGTGCAGTTGAAACATTGGGAGGATTCCATATCATCGGAGTGGGGAACAACCAAACCGATAATCTGATGGTGAGTCCCAGAAGACTCAGTGTGGCAATGTATGGAGGACCAAAGTTTCCAAAAGAAGGAAAGGTATAAGGTTCCTCCATTGGTACTCTCAGGATTTGATTCCATTAACACTGACTCGACCTAAGGTCCACTAAGTAACACAACCAACACACGCTATGAATCTAAGAAGCAAACAATCAAACAAAACCTTCCCACAATGAAACCACTGGTTGGTGATGAAATCCAACGTCGTGAGATCAAAATAGGAAGAGGCGGGGATAGAGCGGGTGGATCAGTTACGTTGGTGATCTGCTTAACGGGCTTACGCCTTGGTGCAAGCTTCCACACAGTAATTGTGGATTTACCCTCCAAGGATCCCGAGTGAGTTTGACCAATGTCTGTTCCAGGTACAATGAGACTTCCCTTCACCATCACCTTGTGTGAGACCCTAAATATTAAGGCTACTAAGGTCACCAATTCGCAGTTAGCCCTTGGGCGGGTATAGTCAACAGTCCGATCTGAACGTATGGGCATGATAACAAGTGCAACATCAACTCGAGAGGATCCCACACATAATCGTGGGTATACCCTCAAGTGACCCCCAATATACGATCCGACCACTACAAACAGTTGAACCACAGAGGGATAATCTCTGTAACTCACCAGAATGCGACCTCGTGCGTAACCCCTATGTGAGAGGGGGATCCCAGAAATCCTATACGACAATCGGATTTGCTCTCTCTATCGCAAGATGCTAAGTTTGTTTGATAGCTTTGGAAAGTTATCCTTTCAACCTATTCTAAATCCCTACACCTTAAACTAATGTAGGTTTTCTAACAAAAAAGTCTGATAAATTTTAGTTAAGTGTTGATTTTAGTGGCTGTTGTTTACTCAGAGGTGTATGAGAGTGAAAACTAATTATATTGTGACTTAGTTCCCAAAACATGCATAAGAAATGATAAGGAATCTTTTCTTTCAATGAATGTCTAATTAAGGGAAGGAGAAGGATTTTCCTTTCACTATGAAACACTAAGATGCAATGACCTCATGCAATAGTCCTCAATAAGGAATCCAATGCAATGCTAAAATGTTTATATGTGACTGATAACTAGTAGATGTAAATCTTCCTATGCTAATCGGACTTCAAGATTTGTGATATTTAAGCAATCTGAAAGCAAACTTCACATAAACAAAAATACACCCTTGTTGTGATCAAAACAAGAAAGAGAATACTCAATCTAGACAGGAGGAAATTCTTGGAGAAAAGACCTCAAAGATCAGAAGGAAAGGTAAAAAAGAACTTTTGAATCCCCTTACAAAGTTTTCACTCAATCGGATAAATGAGAAGAAAACGACAAATTGACTCTAAATCACCATGGACAAAGAGTTATTGCAAGGTAAGGGAAAGTGTAAAAAATCCAAACAAGAGATGATTAATACCGAGAAATCAAATAATTGGAGGCTAAACAAGGACACACTAAGATAGCATAAACCATGAGCAGATGAAATAGAAAAAAGACTGAGAAAAACCCACTCCCAAGAATATTTTTGCAGAAAAAAGGAGGTAGTGCTCCCCCAAAAGGGGACACAGAGCGGTCCAACACTTTGTGGAAGGCTACAAGGGAGTGCCAATGCTTTGGTGGTAAGGGCAGGGGAGTGCTCTACAACAAAAGCTCAGAGAAATGCCTAGAAACTAAAAAACAACTTAGGAAGAATGCAAAATTATGTGTTTAAGATAAATCCAAGAGCCAACAATCAAACCTAAGGATCATAGACATTCATGTAGAAGGTCAAATCAGTGGGCAAAGGGCCAAAACAAGATCTGTGAATGGAAACAAAAATCAGATCTCCTCCCTAGTAGAGTCGCCAATTTCTGTTGTAGGTGAATCCCCCTGCGGACAAGTGGATTCCCTCTTGGTTTCTAGACTCCTAAGGCCAAGACAGAAAAGTGATTAACATGGACACTGACTTCCTTTTAGATCTAATCAAGATAATAAATGAAAGAGAAGGAGAAAGATATGTACCTTATTAACAATGTTTGTCCCTGCAAATTCATGGCTGAGCTTCGATCTTGAGCTCCCTGATAGGTCCCGCAAAACAAACAAAGATACAATGGAATTCCTACTCTACTGATATTATCTCAATCATAGATCCATCTACTGCAGAAAAACTCATATAGAACAAGCACAAGTTTGAAAGAAACAGGCCAAGCATTGATTATATTAATGAGAACAAGTAAACGTACTTACAGTTGTTTGAATGAAGGTGCAACAACTTCTTCCAGTTCTCCTTGTCCAACCCCTTTGCTCAAATAATATCCAATGATAGCTTTGATGAAATCTCACTCATGATATCATAAGTTTGATGTAATTCTCAATCTCCATTGTCAATACCTTCTTATGATATCATAAGTTAGGTATAATTCTCAATCTTCCTTCCTTCTGTCAGTACCACTTATAGGATCATAAGTTTGGTATCAATCTCTAGTCTCCACTGTAACTTTCACCATGAGAAGGCCTCCTTATATAACCTTGGAGAGGTCCAACCACTTGAGATATCTTTGGGATGAGTTGAGGATTCCTCTCCTTCAGTTGAGGATCTCCCCTAAGATCATGCCTTGACCATCTATTCAAATCCAACTACCTTCAGGAATTGAGGGATTCTTCCCTTATTTGCCTCAACAAACCCAGAATTTGCTAAAAAAAGGGTAGTGCTCCCCCAAAAGGGTGCACAGGGAGCTCAAGCACTCCCCCAAAGAGGCTCAGGGAGCACCAACACTCCCTGATAGTGGGTAGGGGAGCGCTCCTCTCCAAAATTTAGTTTTTGAGTTTTTTTCATGGCAGAAGGTTTGTACTCTATGTCAAGTGACTTCTCTTCTTCCAAACTAACCTTTGAGGTGTATTAAGTGTCTTTATGATGTCTTTAGAGGCACGACATATGAAATATGGCAGTATGGTGTTTGTGACACTTGCAACACTTGTGGTCAAGATGCGACACTTGCAGACAAGATGCGACACTTACAACACTCGTAATGACGACACTTGCGACACTACCAGAATGAGTAATTTTGAGGTGTAACATAAGTTTTGAAAAATCAAAGGTTACCAGTATTGGATATGGACTTGAAAGCAACGTCTACACGTTGGTGGGGTATGCACAAAGAAAATATCAATAATTGGTATCAATGTAAAATATTACTGCGCATCAGATTTGGCGTAGAACAAGAGAACATATATGTGGAGAAATATGAGGGAGTTGGACAACCCAGAGAACATATAGATAGATACATAACCCAATGGATATTGGTACCACTAGAGGAATGAACACATCACTTCATTCATACATTAGAAGGCATCCCAAGGAATTGCTATACATAATTGGAACTGTGCAAAGAAACTGTAAACTGGGAAGATTTGTAGCAAAATTTTGTGATCACCTTTGCATTTGAACATGAGAATCTAGAAATAGATACAACACTGAAGTTGGTAAAATAAAGGATCTTTGAAGAACATGAAGTTGAAGTTGTAACAACTTATCAAAACCATAAGCGACATATTGTCAGACAATTGCTGAATTGTTATCACGTCATAGAATATGACCCAATAGAAGAAAACCTGTGCGATATTCAGATTACAAAAGTTGAAGGGGAAAGAGAAGTAGAAGGTCCATAGTTACAATAATAATACTTTTATGCACCACTAAATATAAAGGATTTCAACATAAAAATAGAAGACAATCCAAAGATTGCAAGTATTGGGGACTATTGGGACAACCAGACAATGGAAATAATAACAGAGTTACTGCGCGAGTATAGTGACCTATTTCCAACGACATTTTCAGAGATGAAAGGGGTAGTAGAAGAACTTGGAGAAATGAATATCCCCTTGAAATGAGATGCTATACTAATAAGACAGAGACCCTATAGGTTGAATCCAGTATACAAACAAAAAGTGAAGGAGGAGATTGACAAAATGTTGGAGGCTGGTGTAATAGAACTTGTTGAAGAGTCTGATTGGATTAGCCCTATGGTAGTGCAAGAGAAGAATCAAGGGGGAATAAGGATCTGTGTAGAATTGAGGAAGTTGAATGATTCATGTTTGCATGATCCCTTCCCTACTCCATTTATAGATGAAGTATTGGAGAATGTAGGAGGACACAAAGCATATTCATTTACTGATGGATTTCTAGGATATCACCAGATCATAATAGCAGCAGAGGATCGACATAAGACTAAATTTGTGATAGAATAGGGGTCATATTAGTACACAATGATGCCATTTGGATTGAAGAATTCCCTTGCTATTTTTTCCAGAGTAGTAGTAGCTGCATTTAAGGATTTTATACATAAGTTTTTGGAGGTGTATCTGGATGATTGGACAGTATTTATATTATTGAAGGATCACGTTGGAGTGTTAAGATTGATGTTAGACAGGTGTAGAAAGTGTCAAATTTCATTTAACATTAAAAAATGCATATTCAGTGCACCATTTGGAATTTTGCGATGACATGTGGTGTGTAAATAAGGTCTGCTGGTTGATCCTGTGAATATTGTTGTCATTGTTAATTTACTACCACCTAAGTCAGTGCGCTATTTAAAAAGTACACTTGATCATGCAAGATATTATAGGAAGTTCATAAGGAGCTATGCACATATTACAACGCCCATGGAGAAATTGTTGAAGAAGGATATCAAGTATCAATGGAATGATGAGTGCCAATAGAGTTTGGACATCTTGAAGGAGAAAATGGTGACAACACCAATTTTGGTGTTTCTAGATTAGTCAAAAGAGTTTCATGTTCATGTGGATGCCTCTTTAATAGTGCTTGGAGCAGTATTAACATAGCTAGGAGAAGGTGATATGGATCACCCATTAACATTTGCAAGCAGGAAGCTTTCAGTTTCAGAACAAAACTACAATACAATAGAAAGAGAAGGTTTAGCTATAGTTTATGCATTGCGGAAGTTCAAGCACTATTTGTTAGGCCAACATTTTAAGATGTTCACAGATTACTCTTCTCTTAGATACATGGTCAAAAATATAGTATTGGGGTGAAGAATATGTAGATGGTTGTTGTTATTTCAGGAGTTTGATTTTGAAGTAGTGGTGAAACCTGGAATATTGAATGTAGGGCCAGATCATCTGTTCAGGATAACTAATGGAGAGGAACCAAGCAACTTGGAGGACACTTTTCCTGATGCAAAACTCTTTTCAATACAAATTGCTGATAAATATTTCACTGATATTATTGAATTTTTGAGTACATGATTTGCCCCAAAATAATATAATATTGTGCAGAAGAAGAATTTGGTAGTTAGAGTTTTAGATTACCAATTGATTGTAGGACACTTGTATAAACTAGGAGTAGATAACATTCTAAGGATATGTGTCATGGAGCATGAACGAACTATCATCTTATCAGAAGCACATGAAGGAATAGCTGGAGGAAATTATGCAGGGAAGGTTACTGTGCAGAATATATTGCACACACTTTTCGAGCACAACACTCTATGTACACCTATTAAAAAATAAACATGTATTTCAAACTCTAAATGCTAGTCTTTTATTTTGAAAAGAATAATTCATAGAATAAACAATTGTAAAAAAACCACATGGATCATGGCTTTACCTACCAATTTCTACTTAAACAAGATTAGATTGCGGTTTTTATCCATCTAGAATATCTAATGCACATTCTTCATCCCTCAATATTGGACCATATTCAAACTCTTTACCATGGAATTCACGTAGGAAAAAAATGTTTCACTCAATACACACTCTTCAACTATGTAACATACATGCCTTTTGTTGGACATATCTTTTTAGTGTTTTCATATACCTCTTAAAGAAAAACCTCCACCTCATTGATACAACATCTGTGATTTCAATGTCAACGATTGGGTGTATAAGTAAATGGACTTGTAGGTCCATGAAACTTGTAGGGAGTTGCTTCTCAAATACACATACAATTTATTCAATTTACTTATTCCATCTAGATATTTCACATTTGTGGATCTCTTTGGAAGTCAACCACTTAATATGCAAATGTTGACAATTCAATTATGGCGTTCCTTAAGTTGACAGTAAGGCATAAGTCCCCCTAATTTCCAATGACATGATATGTCATGAAACACGTTTATCAAATTTCATTAGTGTGTGTGTGTGTGTATATATATATATATAATAAAGCATTAAATGATAAAAGTAAAGTTAAATGATGTAAATATCTTCATAAAATTGTGGATATCATGTGTTTTAAATCTTGCGATATTTCCATCAAATATAAAATCTTTCTTCAATGATAAGCCATAGCTAGTAGTTGTCCTTAATGAATGAATAACATTTTTCAGTTGATCTTACTCTTTCTTTTTCAGAATCCATGGAGCTTTTGCATATGTTTTTTTTTCCTTATTTGGCCATAAATGTCTTCTATTGAATTTGGTACATGAAAGAGCAATATCTCTCCTTGAAGATAAGGTGTCCTTATCTTTGCTTGATATATGTCAAAATATAGAAGCTGGGGCATTTTTGAAAATGTGTAAAGGATCTAATAGATGAGATATTAATAGATACTTCCAGTAAGGGAGATCATAAAATATGGATTTCTTGTTCATTCATTTTGGTATATCAACTACAACTTGTTCTAGTTCTTCAACATAATGATTCTGATTAAAAAAATCTTATTAGGCTTTTTATTCAACATATTCACACTTATTAAGCTAATAAAATAGACCCATAACTTTGGGAGGGTCTATATTTTCAAAATTTCCATCAAATTGATTCTTGAGGTGATTATGAACTTATGATTTGATGGTAGAAAAACCCTATTGTTTGCATAAATAATTTTATGTAGATATTTCCAATATTTCCCCTCAAATTGGTCTATGCATCTTGGACATGAAAACATCCCCTTTGTTTGAAGCCCCACAATTCAATCAATAAGTCATTTTATGATTACAAATATAATAGTATATTAGTTATATATAGGTTGAATTGCAAATAAATTACGACATGTAAATAAGTAAACAATTTTTTTTACCTGAAAAAACACAAAGTCCCGATAAATCAAGAATAGTCCAACATAGTAGACCACAAAACATGAAAGACTCTTTAATGGTGGACGTTGTATATCATACATTCTTATGCCTTTCCATAACAACTACATCTCATCAATAAAAGGTGTAATATAAACATCCGTTTTTTTACTTGATGTTATCCTGGAATGATGAGTGTTAGCATAAAGTGCTCCTTTCAAACACTCATCCATGGGGGAATATTGTATAGTATCGAGCAACTGGAAAAACACAATAATTTTATGATAGGAAAGAGAAAGGGTACACTCCATCCATTGCAAGACCAAACATGATACTACAAGGTCCATCTTTAAATTTTCTTGTCCATTTTTCCTCTATGTATTTCATTGCTTTGGAGTTCACTGGAATTCACATGAAACCATCTTTACTCCTATATATCGCATGCTAGTCCATCAATTGTGTAAGTGACTTGCAATGGAACATTCATTGAAGTCAAGATATAATTGGCATGTACTGTAAAACCTTATTTGGAATTGTAGGACCTTGTACATTAGTACAATATCTCTTCTCTTTGCATATAGTGAATTCTTCATTTTTTTATATTCACCTCTTTATAAAATGAAATCATTTTTACATGCACAAATTTGCTTATATTCAATCCCCAAGTCAACCAACAATTGACGTGCTTCTTTACAAGTTGATGGCAACACATTATCTTCGGGGGATATTCTCTTTTTTAGTGCCTTGTAATATTTTAAAACATTAAATCAAATTAATATTTGATTGACAAAAAACAAGTTTTATTTGTCGTTTAGTAGCTTTGTTCATATAACATCCATACATTAAAAATCCACTTAAAGATATATTAACGAAGTAAATAAATATCTACTAATTAGGTAAAAAATTTGACAATGCAAATGTAAAAACATAATTCAACTCGCTTTAGTGGGGTATGTTGAGAAATGTAGCTTGAGCAAGAGCTTCTTGCACATGTTAGGTGTGAACATGTGAGAAATAGTTCGAGAACACTTCTTAGTGACCACTTAGGAAAAGTGGGAAGTAATACTATCTTGTAATTTCACTTAAATAAATAAAAGTGAAAGTCAAATTTCTTATATTCTTCTAGTCTTAGAAATCTAAATGAAATATTTTAGATATTATAGAACACTAGTAAGTTAGATTTGTTATAATCTTATCCATACACCTCATTGTTGAGACAAAGTGGTTGCTGGGATTAAGGAGATTAGTTGCTAAGATTTCGGAATTATATGATAAAATTTGGGAAATTAGTTGCTACGATTGAAGAGATTAGTTATCTCTCTCAAGGAATAAATAGAGCAAGATGGGAGAGATTGAACATACATTTTTGTACACCAAGAAGACTCAAGAGACCAGAGAGATATCAATTGAGCAGTTCAGAGCACAAGAGAGGAGTTGAGGTCAAGAAGCAGGCCTAAGTAAAGTTCGTATAATGTTGTACATCAATTCAGGCAGGTAGATTCTTAGTTGTCCAGTAGGCAGAGTTATCTCAGTAAGTGTAGATGTAATTTTTTTTTGTATACCCTACAACTGTTAGTTTGACAACTTGTGGAGGTTTCCTTACAAGCTCAAAATATTTAAATGAAAAAGTGATTTGAGGGTGTAATTATCAATGATCATGTTTATGCTTCCGTTGTTCATATTCAACTATATGTGTGATTTTTGCATGTTCATAAATATTTATTTATGTAATTAAATAAGTTCATATTTAATTTATTTAATTAAGAGAAACACAGTACAACAATCACATACGAATCAAAAATTTCACATGGTATCAGAGTTAGTCTTTGATTGAGATCCTTGAGGGTTTCTAGTAGTAGATCATCTGTAGAAAACAAGGTCCAACAATTATAGGGTTTCATTATTGTTTCTAGAAGGACTGATCACTCTTGTAGGGAATATTTTTTTGTTTTATTTTCAGATTTGGGAGTTTGTGCAATATATCTCAGAGATGGCATCAACAAGCCTCATATTTGAGGAAAGATTATATGGTGCCCCTAATTACTTGTCTTGGAAAGCCAGGGTAACATTACTATTAGAGGAAAATGATCTTTGGGATATCATTGAGAATGTAGTTACTCTACCTATAGATCCAGAGTAGTTGGCATCACATAAGAAGAAGGAAGTGAAGGCCAACCAGGTGATCTTGGATGCTGTGAAGGATCATTTGATTCCTCACCTATCTGAGAAGAAAAAAAATGATATGTTTGATGCCCTTTTCATACTCAAAGTAAGAACATTAAAAGCAAGATGATATTGCCGAACAAACTTAGATCCATAGAGATGACCATATTAGACACAATTACCAGTTACCTCATGAAGGTCACATAGATCCATGAGAAACTTGCATAAATTAGGGAGAATATTGCAAATGCAGAGCTAGTGGACATGGCACTAAATGGATTCCCAGCTTCACGAGAACCAGTTTTCAAGGGTATTCGTTAAGGGGAACCTTCCTAAATTTTAGAGGCTTTGGGATGACTGCATCTAGGAGGAGACTTAGATAGAGTCAAAGGTCAACAAGATGGGTGGTGATGACAACCTAGCCATAATTGGTCAAACCAAGAAGGGAAGAGGTAAAGGACCCAATAAGAATAAGAGAAAGAGTGAGGAGTCAACCTCATATCTAGGGAAGAAGGACTTGAGAAAAATCAAGTGCTTCGTATGTCATAAGCACGACCATTATGCATCACAATGTATGAATAAGAAGAAGAGTAAAGGGAAGGAGGAGTAGAATCAGGTAGTATCCTCAGATGAAACTCAGATGACCAAGTTTACCTCCAAGTTTGAGATTGATTTCTCGAAGGTATCTTTCCTTTCTACCAGTTTAGTTTCGAGGAACACTTGGTTTGTGGACATTGGAGCATCTAGGCATATGACATAATCCCATGAGTTATTTTCAAGTCTAATAAAGCAGGACTCAAGAGTCTAGGTTGACCTTGGTGATGATTCCAAGTACCCAATAGCATGAGTTAGTACCATTCCCTTCGAGCTCCAGTAGGTAACTCATTAGACTTTGATGATGTGTTGTTTTTTCCAGGTCTCAGGAATAATTTTCTTTCATTTTTAGTTATGGAAGATAAAGGATTTGCAGTAAATTTCAAAAACCAATATCCCTTATCAAATTGAAGGAGTGTATCTCATAGTCAAATCAGGTGATCAGGGTTAGAGAAGGAAAATTGTACAGGTTACAAGGAAAATCTATTCAAGCCCCAGTTCATAACATAGGCAACTTGTGAGAGTTACAACACAAGAGGATGAGGCACATGCATTACAGAGCATTGCCTATTTTGAGGGAGATAGTCACAGGTCTTACAGAGTTCAACATTGAGTAACAAGGAGTATGCAAAGGGTGTGCACTTGGAAAGCATGGCAAGGCTACTTTCCCAAGTAGAAATCACATGTCTAAGGGGTTTCTAGACCTAGTGTATTCATATGTATGTGCATCTATGTCAATCACAAGGAGCATGTACTATATTTACTTCGTTGATGACTTCTCTCGCAAGAAATTGATATACTTCTTAAATAAAAAGGATTAAGTCTTTAACAGGTTTTAGGAGTTTAAAGCTCTTTTTGAGAACTAGACAAGAAAGAAGATCAAGGTTTTGAGATCAGATAATGGGGGTGAGTATACCTCCAACAATTTCAAGGATTTTTGCAAGGAGGCATGAATCAAGAGGGAGTTAACTGTTTCATACAACACACAATATAATGGGGCTGCATAGTAAAATAATAGATCCAATATAAGGTCTGCTAAGGCCATGAATCATGATCAAGACTTGTTGATGTTTCTTTGGGTAGAAGAATGCAAAACAATAGTCTACATCTAGAATATGCATCCTCACAAGATCTTTGAGGAAAATGATAGTACAATATACAATTTTTTTAAGAATGGGGAAATTACTAAGGCCAAAGGACCTAATTGGGCCTAGCTGGGAAAAGGGGTTAAGTTCTAATACCTATGGACAAAGAAATATTCCTAATTGAGTTTGGAATAATGAAAAAGCGTTAAAATTAGGTCCTGAGTGCCTAAATCGAACTCAATTGCTTATTAGAATGAAGGAGATGGATTTTCGTGACCCAAAGGCCTCCTAGATAACTGGAAGAGGGGGATTATGGCCGAACCATGGGCCAATACTAAAGGCTATAGGATGTGGGGGGGGGTGGTGGGGTAATCACGAAAGATATCACAAGAGATAAAAGATCGATGACCCTCATCTCATGTCACATTGTGAACATACAAGAGCTTTAACATTCCTTTGACAACACTGATCTAAGTGCATCTTTGTGGCCATCCACCTCATCCACTGAATAAATGTTTCTGAGCATGTGGTTTTGATAAATCATGATATTCACCCTTTTTATGGGGAACACAATATAATTCCATCTCCATTTGTAATGTAATGTAATTCATACAACATTAATGCACATGATCCCATTAGAACTCTACAGTTAAGCACACTTTGACTAGAGTAGTACTGGGATGGGTGACCTCCCAGAAAGTCCTAATGTTTTACATGCCTATGGAAATTTGTAAACTTAGACCAATTTAGCCCACATGCATCATGGGAATTATTCTCCTCTCACTTTCTCATATATAATTAAGGTGAAGGAGGTCCTTTGAGCAAGCAATGGAGTGTGATGTAAATCTTGTTGCGAATGAAGTGTAGCCAACATCTCTTTCTCTTCAGAGGTAATCTACTACCATTCTATCCAGTTTGTGTTCTACAATGTTTTTCTATTTTATTCATTTCTATTATATTTTTGATTGTATCTCATTTCATTCTTAGCATAATATGGATCAGTGGTATCAGAGTAGTCTACTCCTTGTTGTTTTAGAGCATGTCCCTGACGAGGTCAAAGTATAGAGAGTTCGGTCTCAAGATAGTTTCGCTTGAGGACAACCACTCTCTCCAACCCAAGCAACCTCCCATAGTGAAAGAAAAGAGAGACGATGGAGCATAATATCCTTTTAAGATGTTTCTCGAGGAAGCCCTTGTGTGATAGAGGAATGAGATGATGGAAAAGTTCACTCAGATCTTTTGACAACTACTGATGGTTGTTGAGTCATCTTCGACAAGTAGCCATTTCGGAGGTGCGACACCCTTCAAGTTATAAGTCAATTTTGATATCCCCTTAATTGAAGGATAGATAGATGCAAATGCTCTAGAAAAATGGATGAATCCCTTAGAAGTTTATTGCTCTGTCCAAAATTTTTCCGAGAGTGAAAATATCATCTTCGCACTCCTTAAATCCATTCCCCATGTTAGATATTGATGGAAAGGTTATTGGGATAGGTACATCACAGATGAATCTATGCCATTCAGGAGAGAACCCACTTGGGCGGTCTTTGTACATTCCCTCAAGGAGGAGTTCTACCCTGTCGGAAACTATGATGACCAGTACATGAGATGGACAAATTTGCATCAGAAAAGAGACTATATAGTGCTAGAGTACACTAACATCTTTCATACCTTGCAATCAAAGATGGGTATCAAATACTCCAAGCGACACCTAGTTTTGAAGTACCACAATGGCCTGCACAGGTACATTCAAATATATATGGATTTCTTGGACATCTCCTCACTGGGAGATACTTATTGATATGTAGTCAAATTTGAGAAAAAATTCAAGTAGTGGAGTGAGAAAGAGTTTTGGTTTGCAAATACACCACAATAGAAGCATGGAAAAGTTAACCCTAAATCATAGAATGAAGGACAAACCGAGGATAATCAATCTCAAGAAAATCAGTCTAAGCAACTGGATAAGAAGGGAAATGGGAAGTGTAAGAAAGACACCATGAAGTGGTGTGATTTCCACAATATCCCCTAGCACAACACCCCTGAATTTCGCTAGAAATAGTCATTGGTGGTCAAGCTCAAAGAAAATGGATCAGAACTTGACTTAGAATTTGATTGAGAGAAAAATAAAAGGAAACAGATCATCGACTCATAACCCGGTCCTACCATTGTGACCACAACAATACATCTAGAAGAACCAAAGGAGATTGAGGAATGGGAGTGCCTCTTCCACTCATAGATGTGGGTAAAGGGGACCCCACTCCATTTCATTGTTGATAAAGGGAGTTAGAAGAACTTGATATCAACCAAGGTTGTCAAGATATTGAAGTTTCCAATGATGACACACCCCCAACCATACACCATTGGACGATTGAGTTGGGGATGAGACATCTGCATCATCTAGTAGTGCCACATGTCCTATGACATCAAGCCATTCAAGGATGAGTTATTGTGTGATGTTGACCCACTTGAAGTATTTGATGCTCTTTTAGGAAAACCATATATGTAGAAACATCACACTATCTATGCGTCTTGGCTTCGTAGTGTCATTGCTTCTTTGGGAGGCCAGATCTATGTTGGACAAATGAGAGGGGGGGTGAATCAGTTGTTACTGTGCTTAAACAATTATGCCCATTTCAAACTCTTTACAAAACACTCAATGATGATCACAATAATGTAGGGAAGTAAGAAATAGAATATTCAACATCAATCACACACATGAAATATACAGAGATAGATATTTCCTGAGGAAACCCATAAAGGGAAAAACCTCTTCTTCTTGATATGATAAGTAATATTTATTTTCTGTACAATATCATTCTTATGAGAACCAACTCCTTTTGAGGCTACCACCTCTGTTTTACAAGCAACAACTTGCTGAGAGCACCAACTCTTTGGCTTCTCTGGCACCCACTAGAAGAAATCACCAACTCCTTGAGTGTTCCAACACCAACTGGATGGAAGCACCAACTTCCAGTTACATAGGCACCAAACTGTATAAAAGAGAACAATAGTTCTCCCTTACACCACCCTACCACCCTGGTTTTTCTGGCTACAACCAGATGGAAGCTACAACTCCCTGTGTTTAAGCACCCACTTGAAACTCTGAGGACAACAATCCTCCCTAGCACCACCCGGCCACCATGATTATAAAAAATTCGTTACTCTAACTTATTAGAGTGATACAGTGTTTGTCAAAGGGCTTACCAGTCTCATCATTGTTCTGCTATACTACTCTACTCTGCCAGCATTAGTGTCTTCCTACTCGCATCTTCTTGAGCTTCCTGATCTTCTGCTCTGTCTCTGCATGCACACCTTGTCTTTCTCTTCCTCTCTCAGATATGCATTTCTAGTCTATATCTTTCTTCTGCGCTTTATGCTCTGTGTGTTATTTCCATTCTATGCGCTATGCCTCTTCTGTGCATTTCAACTACTGCACACAACATGTTTCTACCTGCATGAATAACTCTCACTAGAAGCAACCATCTCTTCTCCATTCTGCATATATTTATCATGCCAAGTCCTCTGCCAGATCATACACCTCACTCTTCGTTCTCTCTGGCGATCATGCTAAGTCTGTTCTTCATTAGTGACCGTTATCCTGAGATTCTTTGGCTTCTTTGGCAGTTACAGTCTTCGACTCTTTTCCATCTGTAATTGTCTCTATGATGAGTCTTCATCCTAATGGTAGTTACCTCAAGACTCTTCAATTCCTATGGCGATCACCCTGAATCTCTTCAAATTCTTTGGAGGTTATGCTCAGTGTGTTCATCATCAGTGGGCGTTATCCTGAGATTCCTTGGCTTCTCTGGCAGTCGAAACTCTTCATCTTCTCTATCAGTTACAACCAGTTGTCTTTGGCTTCTTTGGCTTCTAAGACCCTTCCTTCATGTGACCACTGGCGGTGACCCAATCGCCTATTCAAAAGGCACTTCCCGATCTCGGTCTAGTGAGCACTAGCTCTTTTTCACGATATGACCTTGGGATATGAAATTCACGTGACCAAAAGATTGCGGGAGCGTCCATAGGCGATTTGAGGGAAACCCGTTTTTCACCCCACAATTCACTACGAGCCTCCATGCGTCCTTTCTCCAAAACCATGGTTTCAATTGCGGCCCGCTCATGAAAAATTAAGACCTGAGCATGTTTTGGCCCCGCAATGCGACAGGATCATTGATATTACGATCTTGACGATGATCCTGAAACGAACGGATCAGATCAGACGGTTTGTTTCATGGAAACAAATCAATGGTTAGATTTGATCCTTACACTCATCCTTTCATTGTTCAATCCGACGGCTAGGACTTAATCAAACATTGAGATGGATGACTGTTGGAACTTCTCCCTTCGAAACTTCAACATTTAAACTTCTCAAACTTACACTATCCTTCCACTATACTATGATTAACGGTTGAGAATACACCCGAAGTGATCTTTCAGATCAAAAGACTCATGTTCTTGCTGACGTGGTTTGCCACATGTCCTTGCTGAGGTGGTCTGCTGACGTGGATGAGACGTGTAGGCAATGTAGTGGAATGTGGAGGTAGAGCGCGGTAGTGGAGTGTGATGTTAGAGCATGAAGGTGGTATGTATGAGTGGTTTGGTGGTTTACTCAGAGGGGGGGTTAGGCGGTAAGTGGTAATGAGAGAGGGGGGTCTGAGTTAACATAAAGGTGACACATATGAGGGTCCCACAAGGAAAATACCACCAACTCGGACCCCCCACACAGTTAAAGGAATAAATCTTGGGGGGTTTCGATATGCCCTGTCGACCGTAGATCTGAGTCACTGACTCTCGACCACTCAGATTAGCGTGCCCTTTACCCAACTTATCCCATACTTCCACTTTAGAATGATCTGACGACTGCGATCTTCTTCGGATGATCCGACGATTGAGAATGTATTTCAACTCTATGGACTTCAGAGATTTCAAATCTCAAACTAATGTCTTGAAGTGAGATTTTTTTCGGAGAGTAACTTCCTCACATATTTATACCCGAAACGAATGACATTCATTGGATCAAGATCTTAGATCAATGACCTGATTTGTCTACGATGTAGCTCTTCTAGCTTATCCTGTCCTTCCACTTAGAATGATCCAATGGATGACGAAAATTCACGTTTGATCCGGTGACTAACGGGTATTCGGATAATCAAATTCTCAACTCTTTAGCCCCCTTTAACTTATCCTTCAATTAATTCGATCCGATGGTTGATGGATATTCGGGTGATCATGATATCAGATCTCAGCCCTTGATTATCCTGTCCTTCCACTAATTCAATACGAAGGTCATTGCATTTTCTCCAGATCCAATGTTCCACATTCATTTCGGATTTCAGGCTTCGGGTAATTCAACTTTCAAGTTGCCAATTCTTTCGAAGTGAGATTCCCCGAACGGTAACCTCCTCGCAAATCCACTAGATCTAACGGTTGCTGGTATTTTGGATCAGTGATCCAACGACCATTGTCACTCTTCTCCCTGAGCTTCTGATCTCTCTGACTTAGAATATTTTCTAAGTGTTCACGGGTCTCGACCTTTGCTCCTCCCGCGAGTCTGTCTTTTGGACCTCGTCTGCAATTCTGGAAACTACTATCTCTTCTGAGCTTTTGTTTCTGCATACTGTTCGCTTCTCCTGAGCTTATGATTTTCCTGTAAAACATCGACACTATTTTTCTTGCCATCAATGACAAGCACACGCTTTCTTGTAAAACATGCCATCAATGTACCAGAGGAAACTTCGACTACTTCCACTTCATTGATCTCAACAAAATAATGCTGCAAAGTAATCTCTTAGAACATAAATTTTTACCTCTTCACGATCCAGTCATAAGGTGAACAAAAGGTCACTGCAACCACTACAACCTTGACCAAAGACCTTTCTATCCGGTAGAATCAATTCAACAAGATTGTAGAGGAGCATGAAGATATTTCTGCTTCACCTACGGGGGTTCCTCTGCACTACCTTGTCCCACATTCCATTGACTTGATGCCTGATGATCCCTTACCCAATGGTACAATCTATAGATGCTCCTTTCTAGAGAATGCTAGTTTTCCATGTGTTCAACATAACTCTATTGGCCACAACCATTTTCAAGTGTGCTTGGGGTTCCAACCATTATCCCCCATTGATATATCTCTTCTTACTACATCTTCACTGACAAAGTCCTCCCACACACAAACCGTTGAATATCATGTAGCCCTATTTGTTGAACGGATCCAAAAAGTTCATGACATCTTTCCATAGGCCAAGTACAAGTTGGAAAACTACTTTAGCAAGGAAAGTGACTCAGCAAAGTTCAGATTCTACAAAATTTTCCCCATATTCCGAGGGAATTTGATGCAATGGGGACCATTGATTTCTAAGTGGGGAGGAATTATCTAGGTGGATCTTGATGCACATACACCTTCTCCATTTAATCAACGTTTCTGAGCTTGTGGTTTTGATAAACCATGATATTAACCCTTTTGATGGGGAATGTAATTAATGCCATCTCTGTTATTGGATAAATTGGTGAATGTGGACATAAACTAATCTCCCTAGATCCACCTGGATCTAGAGCAAAACAAGACATGACATGATGATTTCCCTAAGTTGCTACCATTGAATTTAATACCAAAGAAGGAATAGATGACATACCTTTGGATATAGCTTCCTTATATCTCTATTGTACCTGCTTGGCTTCGGTGCTATTGTGAGATTAGATCTGCAATGACACAAACCAACCAAAGTGAAAGTAACAATTGTAGATTCAATGGAGACCTAAACATGTGATCAAGGAGTCATGTAATAAAACACTAATGATTTTATGGGAAATAAACATGTCACTGTATCATATTAAGTAAAAGTGGAAGATACAACCAAATTGCCTTGATGTCGCAAATTCCCTTTCAGTGGTCCTTTGTTCCAACACACACATACACTTGCTCTTAATTTGTATGAAGATGGTCCACAAAATCTTAATGGACAAATGGAGACCTCAACCATTAGTTGTAATGGGATCCTTGACACAGTCTTCACCCAATTCTTTTAACAATTCTTTTCTCAATCTTGCTTAACCTTTTCCATGAGAAATCCATTATTGTATAGGAGAAGATGAAGTGGTTACAAGGACGAGGATGATCCCACCAAATCAGAGAAAACAATAGGATCACAACCATACAGACACCACCTCATATTATAGAAGATTCACTTGCTAGAAACTTCGTGAAAATTCTTCCTTTCCTTAGCTTAAAATGTCTCCACACCCTGCCTATATAACAACATGCAAAAATCCCGCGAGCCAGACATAGAGCAACCTACAGAAATCAAGGATTTCTGGACTGTGTACCACTGTCAGCCTGCGACATCATTCTAAAAATGTGCCTTGTAGAGGAAGAACTTAATCATTTTCCTCATGTAAAAGATTGTTTTGGAAGCCTGAACACATGCCTGTAGGGTCAACATCAGAGTGACCAAAATAATGTGTAATAAAATCCCCCCCAAAGTATGAGGTTGGAACATGTGACAACCAAAATACTTTGTAAAATGCGTGTGTGTGTCAAGAACAATGAGCGCACCAAGCAAGAACCTACAAACAATCAAGCATTTTCCTAGAATTATACCATTTCTGAGGTAGACATTCCCACACTCAGACTACAAGTGATTGAAATCATAAATGCAAGTCATGGACACCAATTATACACCGAGGATCCATGTCGTCAAGATCCTACATCGCCACCATGAATACATTGTGGATATATGTATTAGAAAGTTTAAATCCAGAGACAACCACGAGACATACAAAGTGGGTCTGTGTGTCAATACAAATCATAGATACTCCATCGTAACCTGGACCCCAAAGATAATATCCAGGGCCTTCAATCCTGTTGTTTGTAAGTACAAATCTAACCATGGGATTACAGGTGTTGAAGTCGAACATGATAGAAACCACTTGATTACCGACCATTGAAGAAAACCGTTAACAAGTGCGAGAGAAATCACCATTGATGTCAATGAATCCCAATGTACCTTAGTACAATCCAACGAATGAGAATAAATGAGTTGAAGTCGAACACTCGATGGAATATCCCAATCAGGGACCAATGATGTGAATCCACTATCGAAAGCGAAGAAATATGCCATTGAGGCATGCAGGCTCTAAGGTACTAAACGATTTCTAAGTCTTGTTCCCAGATGATGAGTTGAAGTCGACAGGAAAAGACTCGTCATAAGAGGGCCTTAATGTATCCCCCATCAATGAGACAAAATAAGTAACAGATTTAAGGTAGATCAAAGTATGAAGCTGATTTGAAACTAACACAGGGAAGGCCGACATGGTAAGAAATGACAATGCAGGTGGCCAACTCGAGAGAGGGCTTGTTTGGATTTTCCTTGAACATATGAATGACACGACACTGATCTGGGAAACATTGACTCAAATATGACCCAAGATATGGACTTGCGTAAGGTCAGACGAGAGACAAATGGATTTCCCAACCCAGATTCAAATGATGAAAGGGATGTCATGTTCAAGAGCGACTATTACTGCCACTAACACAAATACAAAGACACATTTCTTTCCCAAATTTCCCCCCACCATTTCTGGCCAGTACCTCTTTATTTTTACACAAGCTTGAGGAGGATAACATATGCTTGTTGATGTAAGCTCATCCTTCGGATGATTCCCTCAAAGTATTTTTAACGAACCCGAAGAAGGAGTGGTTTAGTCCTATGTGGGTCTTTCAATGTTTATTTAACGAGTCCAAAGATAGAAAATTCAAGGGTTTTTCATGTTTATAGAGTCTAAAAAACACATTAAAGAGAACTCTCTCAGTTCCTTTTTCTTAAAATAATTCGACGAGACTAAAAAAGTGATAAACCATCACCCATCAAATGCTTTCTTCAAATACTTTTATGAGCGTGAAAAGAAAAAGGTCGCTCGACAATCTTTTCATTTTTACGGAGTGTGAAAAGAGATTAAAGGATACTCCATGGGTTGCACTTTTTGTGTTTCCATGACGAGTATGAAAAAAAATGACAAAAATATACTCGGTTACGTTCTCATCGATTTTCGAGCATGAGAATGAACAAAGACTAGGCTCAAGGTTTTTCTGAAAAACCCTAAAAAGTGCTGGTATATGCAAAAAACAAAAAAGCGAATAAAAAAATATCCATACAACATTGTTCAGGACTATAGTCTTTCCACCTGCGAAAATATAAAAGACTCATGGGAACATTAAACTTTTAGATTATGATAAAATGCATTAAAATAATATAAAATATTATAAGAAAAAGAAAAAAGTTAAATAAATAGGGATAAAACTTCCCATTTCTATTTCATTTGCATTTCATTCCAAACTTGTTTAGAAACCCTATTTTTACCTCATATTTCAGCCGTTGATTGCGAGAAGCACATGCTACCATTCAAAAAAAGGTCTCCATCAACACGGTAATCTCGTCATCCTCTTCTTTTGCAATGGATTAAAATTGATTTATTTTGGTTAAAAGGTAGTTTTTGGATGAGTTTTTGGGCCGGTAGGCTCGTGCTAGGGCCGCCGTAGGTGGCCAGTATCGGGACCTACAAAAATCAAGGATTTTCACAGGAACCCTATGGCTCACCTACGAAAACCACACACTGTATTTAAAGTTTGTTTTCGGCGGCCGAAAACCCAAAAAATTACCCATGCATTTACTCAAAAAAGAATTTCAAAAGCAATGATTGAGGATGCCGATCCCTTTTTCCCGTCTCCATGCAGGTATCTGATTGCCAAAATGTTAGAGTGGAGAGAACGGGAACATGAGGATGATGAATTCAAGGCCTTGAATGATCCAGGGACCGTGAATTCCCTATGACAGTTTGGATTATTAAAATTTTTCAAAATCTAGAGAATGAGAGCCCAACTGAGGTTACTAGAATACCTGGTCCACATGTGGGATGTATACCAACATGTGTTTCATGTGGGTGTCCATGTTCTTTCCTTGTATATCAAATACATTTACTTTTTGACAGGATTATCCTATCATGGAGCACATGTGACCTTAACAGGAGGTCGAGGTGGTGGTTCGCCGATGAGAGAATACATCCATCGATACTGCGAACCTGAGGCCAAAAGGCGCAAAGGTAAGGTAGCTATCAAAGGTGTTCGGGATTTAACTCTCCAGACCATTTTGTTTACCATTGTACAAATGGCGGGAAGTGCATCTCCGCACATGGCCCTCCAAAGTTATTTTCAGTATGTCATGGAATGCACAGAACCTTGTGTGTTCAACTGGTGTGATGGTCTTCTTCACAGTGTGAAGACACAGTTAACCAAGAGAAAGAATGGGGACCTGAGAAATTCAGGTATGGGTCCATTTTGGTGTCTTTATTTCTAGAAAGAGTCCCTCATTTATGCCTACAGGTAGAGTGGGGTATACCAGCCCCACATGATTCGAGGATGAAAAGGTTGTGTGATCTCATGGCTCAGCATGTAGCGGGCCCCATTGTGAAATACAATGATGCATTATTTGATTGGCCGAGGCCACAAATATTGATGATAGATAATTACACCTATGCCGTCTTGGACTTTTGAGGTGACTCCGATTTGGTTCTACCGAAGGGTTTTCAGTGGGGGGACCTAGGTAAGATTTTTTTCTTTTCTTTTTATGATGTTTTTGTGAATTTTGTAGAATATAAGATGTTTTTTATGTTCTCTATCCAATGACTAATAGAAAATATTGACCATGCACATGTAGGACCACATCGGCCTCCTGGAACTTCCCCCATTCAAAGGCGAGGGGAAGCAACAATAGTAGCAGGATGGGACACTGACAATTATGTAGCGGTCGAGAAGAATTTAGAGGGTTTGATGGTGGACATCCTGGATATCTCGATCAATGAGATTCCAAGGTGTTGTCAGCGCCACACCATAGGCATGTTGGGTTCACTCAGCCGACTACTCCGCAGGGTAGAACGGACAGTAGTATGCTACCGTGATCAACATCCATGATGCTCTTTTGTAGAACCCATGGGATTCATATTTTGATATTTTGGTCTTTGGACATAAAACACTTTTTGTAACAAACATTTTTATCGTTATATATATATATATATATATATATATGAGGCTTATACCAGCTTACTTTGCTTTATATACAACATGTGATGTGTGATTGGATTTATAAATGTCTCAAATGTCTCAAATGTCTATATATATATATGAGGCTTATACCGACTTACTTTGCTTTATATACAACATGTGATGTGTGATTGGATTTATAAATGTCTCAAATGTCTATCTAACACATAATTAACTAATGCATTGGTTAACATATTTAGACATCTAGGAATGTGTTGATACTCAATATAATCAAAATAACGCTCCAAGAGGCGAATTCACAAATATACCCATAGCAATGTAGGACTTTGGATAGCATAGATGTTACTCAACTGTAGCATTACTAGCTGCGAATCAAGTCATACAACCAATTGTCAAATACCAAGTGAAATAACATAGGTCAATAATTCAATGATTGCGCTATATTCTGCGATATTATTAGTTGCACAACCGAGGCAAACACCTTGTAGACTGATAATTTCGTTTGTGGGTACATATATTGCCCAAGCAGCAGAAGCTAGGTTTTGAGTACTATGACTAGCACCATCGGCAAAGCCAATGTAGGGTAGAGAAGACACCGACATCTGGAAACCAAACACAATGCAAGGTAAGCAGTTGGGGGCAAACCAAATAACGAAAAGCACACAAAAGTAGCACACAAAAGTATGATATAGTAAAAATACAAGCACTCATGCAAAGATGGTCTAAGCATAGTACTTCTTCAAGTAAAGCCCATTTATGGGTTCACTCAAAGGAATTCCATCATAATCTACTAACTCGTAATCTCCCTTCTCCAACACTCTTTTCAAAATATAAGGGCCGCGCCACATAGCCTCAAATTTTCTGGCCCCTAGTAAATCATGATCCTATTCATAGAGGAGAACTAGATCACCTTCAGAGAAAACATGCGGTTTGACATGCTTGTCGTATTGGGATTTTACACATTTCTTTTGGGTTTTAATAACCAGGGTAACATCGTGATGGGTTTCATCTAATCACATAAGATACAATAGACGTTATTCCTCGATAGAGGTGTTGGGAACAAGTTCAATGACTAGCTTCAATGACGATATCTTGCGTTCAATCGACAAAGCAAATTCTATACCATACACCAACTGAAAAGGCTTAAATCCCATAGCAGACTTCATGGATGTACGATATGCCCACAATGCTGAAAATAACATCGTGTGCCAACTTGTCTTGTGAATTCCTATTATCTGTCGAAGCATAGTGATGAGAACTTTGTTTATCACTTCAACTTGGCCATTGGCCTGTGGATAGTAGGGGGTTGAGTTTTCATGTCAAAGACCCTAATTTTTGGTAAGCTCGGACATCATGAAATTTCAACAACTGGTTGTATGAATTGATTCGTAGCTAGCTTGATCGGTTATGATAGCTTACGGGATTTCGAATCATGTGATGATATGATTGAATATGAATAGGGATACAATTTTTCTAGTATTATCGAATGTAGGCATCACCTCGACCCATTTTGTGAAATAATCCATGGTTACGATAATGTATCCATGCCCCCTGGCCGAATGAGGGTTACAGGTCATGAAATCAATGCCCCATTTCACGAAAGGTCCAACGGAAACTACAGGGTGTAAAGGAGCAGGATGCAATCTTATTTTGTTGTTGTATGTTTTGCAAGCATGACATTTTTGGACGACGATAATATGGTCTTTAAATAAAGAAGGCCAAAAATACACTGCTCGTAAGATATTTTGGGCAGTATCATACCCAGACATATGACCACCACATGCTCCAGATTGGCAGTCATTCAAAGATTTCTCAGCCTCATCCTAGGTGAGACACCGTAAAAAAATGGAGTCAACCCCACGACGATAAAGAGTGTCACTAAGGATAATGTACTGATAAGCTAGGTAATCTATGCGATGACGGTCAATGCTAGACAAATGGGGATGGAAAGTCTGAGTCTGGAGATAAATAATGATATCTCTATACCAAAGGTCATTGGAACTGATCAGAAAAAGGGATTCATATGGTAAAGAATCCTCTGCTACATTTTCTGTATCAGTACAGGGAAGGTCACATATCAGTTCAACAAACACCAAGGATTTCTTAGACTTAGCTCGTTCAAACTCTAAGTCAAACTCCTGGAGAATCAATATTCATTTGGAGTATTTCCCCCCTAGAAATTGGCGTGTAAGAATGTGTTGCAATAGGAAATTACGATGGTCTTGCATAATAGGATATAGTGATGGAAACGTTGGATAGCTTGAACAACTGCCAAGGCTTGTTTTTCAACATGTAATTATTTGGCTTCGATAGTCGTGAGAATTTGACTCAAATAATAAATGACACGTTTGTCGTATAAATCGTCTTCTTAGACTAGGACCATAATAATGGTAGAGTCCGAAGCAGCGAGATAATGGAAATAATCTTAACTATAATCAGGCGAGAAAAGTAGTGGGGTATGGGTTAAAATCAATTTCAAAGCTTCGAAGGCTTTGTTGGAAGTGGTGTCCCATACAAAATCAAAACCTTTCTTCAAAAGTTGAGTAAATCCAAGTGTTAACTCAACGTATTTTGGGAAAAAACGACGTAAAAAGTTTGCCTTCCCTTGCAAAATTTGCAGCTGGCAGAGTGAGGAAGGAGGAGGGAGATTGAGAATCGCCTTGACCTTCAAAGGATCTACCCTAAACCCTTGGCGTGACACAATAAATCCCAGGAGTCGGCCAGAATCCACACAGAAGACACATTTGTGTGGGTTTAAGCGTATATGATAGAATCAACAATGAAGGAAAATGGCTCGGAGGTGTGTCGGATGGTCACTACAATGCATGGAATGCACCGGTAGGTCATCAAGATAGGTTGTACAATGTGCTTGATATCATGAAAAGCGTAAGACACAACACGTTGGAAAGTCACACTGGTGTTCTTTAAACTGAAGGGTAGTTTTTGATAGGCAAAGGTGCTCCAAGGACAAATGAAAGAGGTTTTGTGTTGATCCACAGGTAAGATGTTGATTTGATTATATCTGGAGAAACCGTCCATCAAAGAGAAGATCTCACTTTCAGCGCAATCGTCGACAATTTGGTCAACGAATGGGGTAGGAAAGTTGTCTTTAGGACAAGATTTGTTGATATCCCTATAATCAACGCAGACACGGATCATAACTTGTTTCTTGTTAATTGAAACTAAATTGGATACCCAATCAGTTAAATCCATGGGATAAATAAATCCAACTTTGAGAAGTTTTTCAACCTCAAGATTTATAGCATCTGCTTTATGGGGGTGGACCAGGCATAGTCTCTACCGGACGGGTTTAGCGCCTGGGTACGTCTTAATTTCGTGTACAACAATATCGGGGTCAATACTTGACATCTCTTCATAGCTCCATGTGAAGATGTCACGAAACTCCTGAAAAAGAGACTTATACGTGACAACCTCATCGGTGGAGCATGAATCTCTGATGTGAACATTTTCGACAACTCCAGGTTTAAAAGATATGTCGAGGGGGATGGTGGGTGAAATATTACTCAATTTCCCTTCATATAACACATCGTGTGTAGACTCAGGAACAAAATAAATGACAACAATGGTCGACTCAGTCGAGATCCATTGGTAACTCTCTAAGGTGTGTTGCTCCAGGAAGAGGATGGAACGATGATGCCCATCATCCCATGGGGTGTCTTCCATGGACATAACCGACATGATCATCTCGTCCATAGAAAAAATAACGTGAAATGGATCAGGAGATGAATCACCAAGAGAGGGAGTAGAAGGGTTGGCCGATTGAATGGCTTGATAAGCAGATTCAACTGGACTTAAAGGCATCTATTTTCCATAGTGAAGATAATCACCAGGTTCAGGTACGATCCACGGGTCAGAAGACGAGGGGGTTTCGTAGATGGAGGTGGAAATCATGTTAATCAAGAAAACCAAAGGAGGTGGAACATTGGGTGGTGGGATCAGGAATGTACCCATCAAAGTTGAATCTTTTAGCAGACCCACACCGACATTCTCATACCCAGGGGTTGTCTTGGAAATGAAGGGTACGTTGCTAGTACGAGTATCAGAGTTAAAAAAGGCCAGTTGATCTACTGTAAAAACTTTTCCCTGGTGTGGGAAACATACAACATGGAAAAGAGTAGACACAACTGCATGCATGGAATCAATCTAGCTACGGCCAGGTAAGAGGTTGTAATCGAGAGGTGCATCAAAGACCTCAACGTCAACATAACCGATTTACCTCCTAACGTAATAGGCAAAAAGGGGAGTAAACCATAGGGTTTAAAGCCAGTGCCATTGAAGTCTTTGAGCATGTTGTGTGATTCAGTTAAGGGAGGAGAGCCAATGTCTTTCCAATAGGAAACAAACATTACGCACGTCGAGGCACCCTCGTTTATAACTATTCTACAAATTTTCTTGTCTGCGACAAAAAACTTGTATCTAAAATGTGAGTTGAGGGGGTAACCTTGGAATGTGATCTTCGAGGTCAAAAATTATTAAATTCATATCTGTAGGGTCAATTCCACCAATATCCTTTAATAGAGCCTTCCGTTGAGTGGGACAACTTTGAAGGACCTCGAGAGCCGACATTGCGGAAGGTGCTTGTGCTAGATCTTCTACAATACTATAGTTCTGAGCAACACGTGCATGAGGATTGAAGGCAGACTTTCAGACAAAACCACTTGGNNNGGGGGGCGAAGAACTATATCGAGGCTCGATCGTTCAAGATCAAGAGGACCATTGGTAGGTGGAGTCGAGGGAGACTGTTGAACCAACGAAGGTGAGGTATCATCAATTTTCTCCTTTGAGGAAGAGTATTATTTGGCCCGAGTGGTAAGTGTGATGTCATGATTTTTTGAATCACCAATACACATAAGGAAATAGGAGATAGTAGAGGAAGAAGGTTGATCATGGATGACCATTTGAGCCTGCTGTTGAGAAGGAAAGGGTTGAGACAACATGACAGGTGTAGGAGGTTTTGTGGTCCCTTGAAGGAATTTTTTGACCTTGGCATGTCTTAGACATTCCTTTGTGTAGTGATCATCACCACATATAAGGAAAGGATAGCGAGGTTTGCATTTTTCCTTATCATCAGAAGGTTGTGACTTGGTCTTGTTGGATTATGGGTTGTTATTTTTATCCTCCTTATTCCTACCCTTCCCTTTTTTAGATTTATTCTTACCGGTAGGAGTAGATTGAACAAAGTTCACTTCAGAAGTTTTACCAGTGGGAGGAGTGGGAGTCGGAGAAGTTTGAACATTAGAAGCATGGGATTTGGGATTGGTGTAAGAGGTCTCCGCAAAGTGAGGTTGATAATGGAAGGTGCCAATCACACCGTCAACCGCATGAGAAGCAGCTGGGGTAGTTGAGGTAGTGGTGGTAGAAGGACGAGGAGCATCAAGGAGAAAATCATAAAGAGTATCCATTTGTGAATAAACAAGATCGAGGTACTGAGTGCGAGTGATCGCCTATTCTTCTGTGACAACTCCACCCATGGAAATGTCACAAGATATGCCATTCACGAAGGATTCTATGAACCATTCTACCAATAAATGATCGGGAATATCGGGTTTGATTAAACGTCATATTCGTCTCCACTCATGAATGTGATTGGAGATGTGAGTGGATTTATTTTTCTTGAAAAAACTCAAAATCTCAGTTCCCATTTCATAATATATTGGCAATTGGTAGTGAGTGAGGAAAGACATGGTGAGGGTATTAAAGTTGGTGAAGAAGCCTCGTGGTAATTCTATATACCACTTTGCGGCCAAACCCGTGAGAGTTCATTGAAAAAGACGTAATCGAATGGAGTCATCCATCAAAGAGTTGGATGAACACCAAAGGTGGAAGGTCATTACATGATTGTTTGGATCTTCTCCTGGTTTACCATCGAACTTAGGGATGTCCGATGGTAATTTGGCTGGTATGACAGGCCAATGAGGAGAATGATGGAAAGGATCATTCAAAATTCTAAACAAATCGGGTAAGTCCAAAGTGGCTAAAAAAGGCAACTGTCTATTCACTTGAGGATAATGGTGACTTTGGGGAGGAAGTCCCATTGGTATGCCAATAGGACCGTAAGCAGTCTGCATGTGAGGTGAAGGTCCTAATAGATTCAAACATGAGTGTGGAGGCATGTAACGCATAGGGTTTTACTGATTAGGGATGTTCCCATAAAAAGGGACACTAGATTGAACGTTCGAACCCCAAATGAGATTGGAAGAACCGAGATAGGACTGTAAAAAACTAGGGGGTATGAAAGAGATAACTTGAGGTTGTTTCCCCCTAGACAATTGTGGATTTTCCTGGATGAGAAGGTTCCAATACTGAGCTAACGATCCTGGAATGTTATGTCCATAAGGTGGGGTAGGACTTCCAAGTGGGGGTTGTCCTCCAATTTGGTTGTGACTTCCAAATTGAGTTTGCCCCCCAGTGTTATATTGTCCTCCAATGAGAATCTGAAAACCAGAAGTGAATGATGGAATAGATCTCCCAATAATATTGGAGCCACTCGGGTAAAATCCTCCCAAAAAGGGCGGATAAGACCCTCCGGAGGGGACCTGAGAAGGTGTCGGAATAAAATTGATAGCAACATTATATCCATGAGGGGTAAAAATTATAGAAAATCTGGATGGAACTTGGGTAGGAATGGGTATGGAAGTATTTAAAGCATGGTACACATGAGGAATAGATGGGACAATCTAGACAAAAGTGGTGTACCGATGGGAGCTTGGGTAACCACTGTATTCCCAATGGGAATAGTCATAGCGTTTGGGACCATTGTAGAATGGGCCATCTGAAGAGGGATGGTCGAGATAGGATCAATGGAAAGTGTCTCTGAACCAGTGAAGAAATAACAAGTTGTATTGTTAAATTTATCTAACGGTATCGTAAATGTAATAGATGTCTCGGGTGGTTCAGAGACGACAGGTATATCAACACCTACCTTTGATTTGGGAGGGTTCCACCCAGAAGTCAGAGTTCGAAATATGTCAGTGGTGCAAAAGGGATCCTCGTTTTCAGGGCCAGTAAGAAGTCCGGCTGGTATTCCAGAAGTGTCAACAACAAGTTCTCCGGAGGAATTCAGTCGAAGAATATGTCTCTCATATCTAGGAGATATTCGGAAAGCGTTTAGAGAATAAAAAAAAATTCGATAATTTTCTAGAGAACCAGTTCTTTCCACTTGAGATGGTATATTATCCTGGACCTCACTTTGTTTAGGAGATCCCTCCGGTGGGTTAGGAAGCAAGGGTTCAAATTTTTTTGGATCTTTCAGAGGTAGTCCTTGCATCCTACGTGAATGACGTGGAGGGTCAATGTTGGTGGAACCAAAAATTCTGTGGAAAAAATATATGGCCAACTACGAAAACAAATAGCACTCGCTAATAAAATCTAGAGTTCAAACTAGACAAACAAAGCTTCTCATTTCGAAGTCACTAGTTGGTGATGAAATCCAACATCGTGAAATCAAGACGAGAAGGGGTTGGGCTAGGGTGGAAAATTTACGTTGACGACCTGCTTAATGGACTTACGGCCTGGTGCAAGCTCCAACACATAATCGTGGGTATACCCTCCAAGGATCTCGAGTGAGTATGGCCAACATTGATTCCAGGTACCATGAATACTTGCCCTTTCACAGTCACCTGGTGTAATACCCTTAGAAGATAGGCTACTAAAGTTACCACAAACAACAATGATTCCCAGAGAAACAGTCGATAGTTAGATCCACGCGCAAAGGCAAGGTATCTAGCCCGAAATCAAATTGAGAGGCTTCCACTCATCATTGTGGGTATACCTTCAAGCGACACCCATAATACGCACAATATCTACACTGAGATCAACAAAGCAAGGTGAGTAACTCTACCAATCTCAACGCAACCTCATGTTTGACCCTTGTGTGAGAAGGGCTTCCCAGGACAACATGTTGCAAATGGAATTAAACACTCCTTATCACAATATTCTATTGTGTGTTTTGTACTTTGGAGAGTGTGTCTCACAGCCTATTCAAAATCTCTAGCCTAGCTAATGTTGGTGTAAAAGATCCCTAGAGAATAAAAGTTACTAATTGATTTTTTAGATTTCACAATGTTTTTTTAAGAGCTGTTGTTAGCCAAGAGGGAGATGGAAATGAAACCAATGTTGTGTAGGACCTTGACCCAATAATATGCAAATAGAAATGAATGATGCAAATTTTCGTTCGATGAATTCTATCTACAACATGGAGAAGGTATTTTTCTGGAATATTGAGAACTACGAAGTACAATTCCTTTCTTTGAATGAAATACCAAACATTTATGAACAATGTAATTTCTCTATTTGTTCTCTTTCAATTTTTTGAATGCGAATATTTTTTGTATAAATGATCACCTAAAAGAATGAAAGACTTTAATTTTCCTTTCGAAAACCAAACAAGGATGGGATTAAGAAAGGACGAGTAATCAATGAAAATAAAATACTCAACAAGCGCCCAAATCAATCTTTCAATGAAGATACAAATAAATAATGACAAGAAAGTGTTCCTTTAAATGCAAATGAAAAAATGACTTCTCAATCATCAAGCAATCCAGCACATGTAATCAATCCAAAACTTCAAATCCAATCAAAGACTTTCAATCGAACAAGCACTCAGATACAAGGTCAAAGATTATACCCTTGTCGATAAAAATAAAAAAAAACGAAAAGATTGGAAAAAGAATAAAAGAGAGGTGTTCGATCTCTGAAACCAATCAACAACAAGTCAAATATTTAGAAAACAGTCATATGTTGGCATTTAAAATTCCCTCCTAGTTGATTAAGTAAAACACTGGGCATCAACAGAGGCTAAGACCCAACTTAAAAAATTTCCCAGACACTGCCGTAGGCTGATAGCATATCACAGTGCGAAAATCAAGAGTTTCTGCAGGCCATAAACAAATAGGGTGCGGAAATCCCGCACTGAAGAAAACAATCAGGGTGCAGAAATTAAAGGTTTTCGTAGGCTATTATAGGGTACAGTGCGGAAGTGTTTGTAAAACAAGCAATTTTGAGAAGAGGGTAAATGATCTAAGTGGTCCTTCAAATCTAGAGAGCCCGAGTGGATATCTCACAGACTCAGAGACTGATTTCAAGTAAAAAGGACAAGTTAAAAGCAAATGGCCAACAAAAAACCACAATCAAGTCGTATCCCCAGTGGAGTCGCCAATTTTTTTATTGGATAAATCGGTGAATGTGGACATAAACTAATCTCCCTAGATCTACCTGGATCTAGAACAAAACAAGATAGGACATGATGCTTTCCGTAAGTTGCTACCATTGAATTTACTACCAAATAACGAATATATGACATACCTTTGGATATCGCTTCCTTATATCTTTGTTGTCCCTGCTTCGCTCCGGTGGTCTTGTGAGATCAGATCTACAATGACACGAACCAACCAAAGTGAAAGTAACAATTGTAGATTCAATGGAGACCTAAACATGTGATCAAGGAGTCATGTAATAAAGCACTAATTATTTTATGGGAAATAAACATGTCACTGTATCATATTAAGTAAAAGTGGAAGATACAACCAAACTGCCTTGATGTCACAAATTCCCTTTCAGTGGTCCTTTGTTCCAACACACACATACACTTTCTTTGAATTTGTATGAAGATGGTCCATGAAAGCTTGATGGACAAATGGAGACCTCAAGCATCAGTTGTAATGGGATCCTTCACACAATCTTCAACCTATTCTTTCAACAATTCTTTGCTCAATCTTACTTAACCTTTTCCATGAGAAATCCATTATTATATAAGAGAAGATGAAGTGGTTACAAGGATGAGGATGATCCCACCAAATCATATAAAACAGTAGGATCACAACCATATGGACACCACCTCATATTCTAGAAGATTCCCTTTCTATAAACTTCATGAAACTTCTTCCTTTCCTTAGCTTCAAACGTCGCCACACCCTGCCTATATAACAACATGCAGAAATCCCGTGAGCCAGGCATAGAGCAGCCTACAAAAATCAAGGATATCCGCACTGTGTACCATTGTTAGCCTGCGACGTCATTCTAAAAATGTGCCTTGTAGAGGAAGAACTTAATCATTTTCCTCATGTAAAATATTGTTTTGGAAGCCCAAACACATGCTTGTAGGGTCAACATCAGAGTGACCAAAATAATGTGTAACAATCTCCATTTTTAATGTAATGTAGTACCTATAGCATTAATGCACTAGATCCCATTAGAACTTTGTAGTTAAGCATGCTTGGACTAGAGTAGTACTGGGATGGGTGGCCTTTCGAGAAGTCCTAGTGTTTTACATGCCTATGGAATTTTTCAAACTCAAACCAATTTATTCCACATGCATCATGGGAATTATTCTACTCTCACTTTCTCATATATAATCAAGGTGAAGGAGGTCCTTTGAGTAGGAAATGGAGTGTGATGTAAAGCTTGTTGCGAATGAAGCGTAGCCAACATCACTTTCTCTTCATAGATAAGCTACCACCATTCTAGACGGTTTGTGTTCTACAATGTTTTTTCTATTTTATTCATTAATAGAAGTTGGGTTTTATTGTATTTCTGCATTCTCTACTATATTTTTGTTTGTATCTCATTTCATTCTCAATATAATCTAGATCAAATGAGATAGTGGTTTTCCATTGGAAACACGTCTTCTTTTAATTGGCATCGCATTTCAAAAGGAAAAAGGGAAACCACCATCCGGGGCATGTGATAATAGTTTGTGGTTTGGAAGAAAACCACTCCTGACCCCTCTGATGCGAGATACACTTGGTAGTTGACAACGCACCCCATGGCACTACCATGTCATACTAACATGTCATACTACAATAGATTCAAGGACTATTAGAAG
Source organism: Picea engelmannii (assembly GCA_009831015.1). Lineage (NCBI taxonomy): Eukaryota > Viridiplantae > Streptophyta > Pinopsida > Pinales > Pinaceae > Picea > Picea engelmannii. Next base: position 214,899 of record ML793573.1, read on the forward strand.
AAATTTGGGCATGCCAAAAGGGCATCCACAAGACCAACCACCAGCTGACACCTGGATAAGAGGGACCCACAAGAGGATACCAAGGGCACAAATTATTAACCCTAAACTTGATGATGCGTGGTTTGTCCCCATGCCACATTGATGCCACCTTGGACCAACACGAGGCCGCTAGGTGTCCATGGGGCTCTATTGATGTCACACATGAAATCACTCAAATTTCACGCCTTCCCCTAATTTAAAGCTTTTCACCAATGACATGGTGACGTGTGGCACTCAAAAGATTAAAATAGGGGAAAAAATCCTCATTAGGAACGAGGATAAATATCTCTAAAGTGCCAACTCAGATGCCATAAATTTCAAACAAACTACAACAACCTCCTCCTATGCAAATTCCAATGGTCCATAGGTAACCCAAGAACTCGTATAGTCCTTGCATTCATTTCTACACCTAATTTCTATCATTAAGAATGTAAAATGGTTACTGGTACAAACCATAGAAAGTCGTAGTCATCTAAGAAACCTTCAATAGTGGATGAGCCCCTAATAAACATGATGATGTTATTTTTGACCCAGTCCTATCATTTCCTGACTCACCCCCAATTATTCATAGTGCCCAGACCAATTCTAACAATGACAAGGATTACTTACACTTATAGGAATCAAACCTGGCTCGATCCAACATCCCGCAAACTTTCAATTTCCCTGAACTGATTCATTGGTGTGAAAATAATTAGCAAGATAACATGGGAATTGTGATGTCCATAGATGGACATCAAATTATCTACAATTTATCCCGAGATTCCCTGGCCCAAGCACTCTATTTCCCTGAAGCCTCCTATGAAACCATGGAAAAACACACATTAGAGGCTGAATATTGGGAATTGTCTCAGTGTGATAAATAAAGATGGTTAGAAAAACCTTCTATCCCCTAATGCTCCACTATAAACTAGTACTCCACCTCCATTTAATTTGACATGTTCCCTAAAATTACAAGGGAATATTTGTCCATTATCTTCCAAATCCTAGGTTATGACCATGACAAGGTGGTTGATGAGGCTATCCTCTGAATTTTCTCTCTTTTTTGGCCCCTAGAATTCACTAGTCTCCTTAAGTTTGACTACTGACAACTCTTGAAGGAATTCATACAAGCTCGACTGAAGAATGTCCATAGCACTAGATCCTTTAGATATCAATCCTAATTTGTATATCTCATCCTTTCCCAAAATCACCCTTACTTTGAGTCTTTGGGGAATGAAAATCATAGATGAGACTGGGAGCTTGAATCCAATCAATGAATGGACTCATGAGATGAGGAGATAAGAAAAAAATAGAGGTTTCACCCTCTATGTAAATAAATACATGAGTGGCATATATACCCTGATACATGGCACTCAACTTTCTAGAGTCATCCTAGAAATGAGGCATATCCTGTAGAAAAACAAAGATGCTACCACAAGATATTGGTACCTAGTAGAGGATCATACCATCATTAGGGTGTATGGTTTTGAGCAAGAACCATTCAAGCTCCCTAGTTTCTTAATACCAAGGATCATGACGTTGGAATATGTTATACAAAGGTTGATGGAATATGGTGATGGATGGAATATCCAACATAGAAAATCCATTACCTTCCCATTGCCACAGGAGGTTGGCCCCTTCTTAGTTTAGAAAATAACAACTTTTGTTTCCACCGAAGAAAAGCTTAAATAGTTTGATTTCTAGAAAGGGGAAGGATGAGTATATGATCCCCATGGTGTCATATCTACAAGGAAGTCAACCTACAAACAACAACCAAATGTGTTGGTATAAAAGAATACCAACACGAAGTTTTGGGAAGAGGTAAGACAAATCTTAGGAAATGGGACCCCCAACCAAATTGCCTCATTATCTCAAGCCAACACAGTCTAGACCACCTATCCTATAAAAATATCATACTCAAAAATGCAGTTAGGAATGCATGTGGATGGTTAACATAATAAAATACCTAAAGGGGATGAGGAGGTGGAAATAGAGGATAGTGTGACAAGGAGTTTAGATAAAGGGAAAGGTATGATACAAATAACACAAGGGGGGAGTGATTTTGAGGGGCCAACCTTAACTATTGAACACCTCTCCTCAACCATGCTATCAATAAGAGTCATAAAGAAAACAAATTCCAGTGGGGAAGCAACATAAAATCAACCCTCCTTATTCTCTCACTACCTAGATATCAAAAGGCAGAATATGGAGATGAAAAAGGATATGTACCCCAAAGCAGTGGGAGAGACAACCCAAACAAAGATACAAACAACAATAGGTTATCGACAAGGCACCTTCAATTTGGTCTTGTTGGAATATAAAGTTCCAAAACCACCCTCCCTAACAGACTCTAAGGCAAACCAGATCAAGCTCAAGCTGGGAAATAGTCAACCCATTGAAATCGTTGACTTGCATAATTAGACAAGTGACATGCTATACAAAGGGTTACTTTAATCCTCTTCCATTCAAAGAAAAATGAGGGAAATGATGTACAAAATTAACAGGCAACTGAAGCAAGAGAATATTTCCACCAAGGAAAATTAAAATAAGATAGTAGAGCTTGAAAATAATATCATAGCTCTAGGAATAAACACTAAAGATCCCACTACCATGGGAGAATCAGTGAAGTAGAAAGATACTAAAATCAAGGTATTGAGAAAGATACTTCACCTCTGTAAATATCAACATTTGCAAACTCCAGAGTTGTAAGTTAGCCATGAAGAAAAACGGTCATAACAAGGTTGCAGAGTGAGAATGAGAGGATACAATAAGAAAATGAGACTCTCTAAAATCAATAAGTTCATCTGGTCCAAACAAAAAAGTAAATAAAATAGCAAGCCACCTTGACAGACCCAACAAAAGGATTAACTAAGGTGATGTACGACCTCAATGCAAAAGTGATGGAGCTAGGCATTATGACTAGCCAACTCAAAAACAAAGATGCAAGAGTGATAGAGTTGGAAGAACAAGAAAAGAGAAGGAAAGTCTCATTGATTCAAACAAATGTTGCTAAAGAAGAGGCCCTAAAAGAGCTGGAGAAACTGAAGACAAAAGTGACAGGAAAGTCAACCCTTAAAGCAACCAAGTATTGCATTTGGGATATCATATCCACTTTTCTATCCAATAATTGGTCTCATTTTTCCCTAATAGGTGATGATCTTGAGCTAATTACCTCAACCAAGAAAGATATAACCAAAAAAACCAATGAGCTAGAAAATAAACCAAAGTTGGATAATGACATCATAAAGTTCCTAAACAACAGGACGAAGGAGCATCTTAGGAATCTCAACGTCAATGATAGAACCACCATCATAATTGATGCTAAAAACGTTCTTACTAAAAGAAGGAAAATGCAAAATGATGAGAGTATGTTGCATGAAATGACAGGGGAAGTAGCCTCCTTCGAAAGGATTTTCACCGAGCTCATCAAAATAGGGTTTCCACCGCCCTAGGATGGGAATGGAGACATACTACCCTAAAATAAATACCAAGGGCTGTTGGAGAAAAACATAAATAATGACAATAGATTTGATAAACTACAAGGAGTATTGTTAGGCTAGGATTTCCTAAAGATGTTGGTTGGAGACTTTGAAATTTTCCATAGACTAAAGGGGATTTTTAAGAACCTGCCCCATCCGTCTATGAGAGATACATCAATCTAGATGAGGTGATAAGGGAAATGAATGAAAAATGGGAAAGTTTTGGCATCACATGTGTCAATATGCGAAGATCCCTTTGGGAAAGTAGGGAGAATCAAGTGGCACGTGACATGCCTAAAGATGGAGGTTAATAAAGTAAAAGGATATGTAAAATATTTTTACCATGGTGGGACCCCTCCCAAAATAACAGGTGGTTTGGAATAATAAAGAAGCAATAAGTAGGCTCAAGAAGTTGTTTTGGACAGAGCACAATGCTATAGAAGAGGAATAAGGTGCTCTTTTTAGAGGTGGACACTTTGGGGAATTAAAGATATTCTTATACTCAAAGCTGCAATATCACAGATCTTAGGCACATGTAGATGATGAAGGCAGTAGGCCTCAAGAGATTCATACAACACGATGTATTCAGTTTGTAAAATTCATATTCATATTCTTCCATTGTAATTTTTTTTTTAGTAAATCCACTTCTACCATTTTTGGATGATTATATTAGATCTCATTAATAAAATCTCAGTGCAATAGATTAGAATTTCATTTAGTGTAATTGTGTGATGTTTGTCATGGCATAATTGATTTCATTCTATATGACCAACTCTTTTCATCTTTTGCTTGATATATTTGAATATATGCAAAGGGTTCCTCCTATGTTTGAGTGTATGAAGTTTTAAAGGATGTACAAGCATACACTTTCACAGATATTGATTCTCTTTTGTATAACTGTTGAATTCTTAATTGCTCAACACATTTTTCTTTCTACAAATACTGCAATATTTATTCTTAGAATTACCTTGCATACTTAAATGTCTTTCCAATTTTTTTCCATCCATTCCTTTGAAATTCCAAATGTTTGAATGCATATGGTAACATGCCTCTTGAGGTTGAGGGTTTTAGTCATTTGATCTTAAATTATCTAAGGGTTGAGAGATAGAGAGAGAGATCCAAGAAATTCTCACAATATTTTATACATAAGCATGGCTTCAAGGCTCAAGTTGAGTCTTAGTCCCTGAGGTTCCTTGGCATAGTTCCATAAAAAACCTAGAACATCTCAAGGAAAAACATTTGAAATGGCGTCGTTATGAGGGATTAAAATTTGAAGTTATTTTTCCCCGAGGTATGACATTGTAAGCTCCAATTCTTGACGATGAAAAAGTCTCAAGCACTTGGCTGTTAATATTTCACCTGGTGACTCCACAATGGTAAATATGACATATACAAGAAGACATACCAGAACCCTGATCTTGCTTAGATTCCAGTTTATCCAGATCTAGAAAATCTTGTTACCTGGAGAAATAATAGGGAGATACAACTCTCTTCTCCCCTAGGTAATACTAATTTACAATATCTAATTTTCCTGGTCACAAAGTAGGTGAATCTGTAGATATGATAGACATACCTTTATATTTACACTCTTCTTTAAAAAATCCTCATAGACCTTTGATAGATCTAGAAATTTTTCCTCTAGAATTCCCTCAAGACGAAAGTTCCTATTTAATACCCTTCTTGAAATATCATGTATCCCCTCAGTCTTTTCAAACTAATAATCACATCCTTCAAAACCTAATTTCTAGACTGGGAGGGGGTAGATATGGGGTAAATCAACCCCCACCTCAATCACTTGTAAACCCTTGGGTAGAAACTAGATATGGTCCCCTGAATTTGCCTCCAAATGTCCATAACTTCCCTGACAAATATCAAAATCATTTACCAAAATATGATGGGGAGAAGGCCATCAATATTGAAGAGCATATGGGTGCATTCCAAGACTTCATTGATAATTTTTTTTTGGAACATGATAATTTTTTAATGAGACTATTCGTCTGGATCATGGAAGGGAACATCATAAAGTGGTTTAGGGGGTTACCTGCTACCTCAATTGGTACATGGAAATCATTAAAATTAGCCTTTATGAGACAATGGGGTGAGAAAAGAGACCGTATCTATTATCTAATTGAATTTGGCTCATCAAATAAGAAAGCAAATGAAAATGTGGTTGACTTTATTAGAAGGTTTAATAATATCTATAACAAGATCTCTATTGACATGAAACCTTCACAATAAAAAACAAAGGTTACTTATGTTGGAGCATTTGAAGCTGATTTTTCCATGATGTTGAAGGAAAGAAGATCCCCAACCCTACTTATCATGCAATATGATGCAATAGATATTTAGGGAAATATGATTGTATCTAGAAAAATTAAACAAATAATGGATCATGTAGACAAAGACAAAAATAAATTCAAGGAAGAAGTTGGCACTTCTGATCCTAACAGAGACTCTCAAGATGCAAAAGATTGAAGAGAAGTCCATATTGATTAGGAATCTGTCAAACAAACTATCCGGGTTTGAGGTTGAGGGTAACAATGCAAATAAATATCCTCAGGAGGGAGGTCTTAGAAATCCTAACCAATTCATAAGACCCTTCAATCCACAAATGACGTGAAGGGAAAGAAGGAATGAAGAATAGCCCATTCAATCCCCTATCAAAACCAATAATGATAACAATCTAATTGAAGATATGATGGATGCGGAATATGTTGATTGTCAAGAAGAAATTCACCTACTCCAATATGACAATGATGATATTCATTTGACTCAAAATTGTTATTGATGTTCTAGACCCATTGAAGGGGGAAATTGGACATAAAGAAGCTGACAAGGATGTTTCCCCATTTAACATTAAACATAAATTATCAAAGATCAAGATTCATGTGATTGTAATTGAATTGGATAAAAATCCCTCTTATCATAAGGAGATTGAAAAATTCATGCATTGAATAAGACCTACAAATCAACCAGATACCTTTAATGTACAAGATGAATGTCCTACCATTGTATTCAGACCTCACATAGATAGAAGGAAGATTTTGTTGCTCCTTTTTATGTAACACTGAATATTCATGATAAAATGATGCACACTTGCATGATGGACTCTGTAGCTTCACACAAACTCATGCCCAAAAAAATCATAGAAAATTTGGGACTAGAGACAACTAGGCCATATCACGAACTGTACTCTTTTAATTCAAGGAAAGTTAAGTGTGGAGGTTTGATCAAAGACATGGTGGTTATCTTGGCTCAATTACATGTCAAAAGCATTATGATGGATGTTGTAGTGGTAGATGTTCCTTCCAACTATGGTATGTTTCTGTCAATAACATGGGAAAGGAAGCTAGGAGGTACCTTGCAAATGGACATGAATTATGCCACAATGCTAGTATTTCGAGGGGAAAATAGGAGGTTGTACAAGGAAACCAAATTTTCCTATTCGGTGAGTGATAAAAAAAATCCCCCAAACCATCTAATATATGCTGCCGATGAAGACATGGGTTGCCATATTTTATCAGTAAATGAGGAGTATGATGAAGCCTCTACACTTTCATATTTTTCCTCAAAGGTTTCTATAGAGGTTGATGGTGTATGGAAAATATATTTTGATGGAGCATATTCAAAAGGAGTGGGAGCTGGAGTAGTACTAATTTCTCCAACTAAGAAAGAAATTCCTTTGTCTTACAAGCTTGATTTTGAGGCTAATAAAAATGTGGCTGAACATGAAGCTTTGATTCTAGCCTTGGAGGCTGGAAGAAAGTTTAAAATTACAAAGCCAACAATGTTTGGAGATTCATAATTAGTAGGGAAACATTTCAAAGGCATATATCAAATGAGGAATTCAAGGATGAGGTCATACACAAATCGAGTTTGGGACTTAGTAGACAATTTTTATGAAGCATTCAACTTCACTGTCGTCCTTAGAGAGTTCAACCAACAAGCAGATTCCATAGCCTTGGTTGTTAGTACCTTTAGGCCACCCTCCATCGCTCAGGTCAAATATGAAATTGATATGCGATATAGACCATATATCCCATATAACATCAAGTACTAGCATGCATTTTAAGATGATCGAAAAATTAAGAGATTTATGTAAGTAATGGACGAGTTTTCTAATACCCACATGGACTTAAAGGGAGATGCAAAGACCGAGGATGTGGTTGAAGGAGAAGCTGAAGCAAATCATGAGTTTAGCATTGACATGGTTTATCATAAAATCTTAAATCTTAAGAATAAATTTATTCCATAGGGGATGGTACCTCTATAACAACTTTTTGATAGAAATGATATAATTGTTAACCTATTGTTCTCCCAAAAGATGAAAATGTTGAAGATTGTAATAGGGACATATCATAAACCAAAGCATATCAAGTTGTCTAAGGACATCTTTACTGAGCATAATAAAAAATATTTGGATTTGTTCAAAGAGTATGTAGATGTGTTTGCATGGACGTATGAATATTTGAAGACTTATGACACCAATATTATACAACACAAGATACCTCTAAAACTTGGTAATAAACCTTTCATGCAGAAGCTCAAACAAGTCAATCCAATTTTTCTTCCTACTATTGAAAAGGAAGTGAGGAAATTGTTTGATGCTCGAATCATAATTCCTCTTAGATACTTTGAATGGGTGGAAAACTTAGTTTCAATGAGAAAGAAGAGTGGATAAATTAGACTTTGTGTGGATTTAGAAATATGAACAAATGCTCACTAAAAGACAACTATCCATTTCCCAAAATTGAACACATACTACAAAGGGTAGTAGGGTAAATCAATATCTCCATGATGGATGGATTCTCAGGATCTAATCAAGTGGAAACACACTTGGATGACAGACATAAAACAACATTTACAACAACTTGGGGAACTTTTGTGTATGACAAAATGCTTTTTGGGTTGGTAAATGTAGGGGAAACCTTCCAAAGAGAAATGGATATAGAATTTGTAGGAGAAAATGACATATTTATTGTTATATACTTGGATGACATGACTGTATTTTCAAAGACTAATGAATACCACATCAAACACTTAAGACAAACTTTTGTTATGTGTAGGAAGTTTGGCTTGTCCTTGAATCCCAAGAATTCCCACTTTTACATGAAATAAGGAAAGATATTGGGCCACATAGTATCCAAAGAAGGATTCATAATAGATTTTGAAAGGGTCGAGGCTGTCAAACAAATTGGTTTTCCCATAAATAAGAAAGAAGTGCAGTCCTTTTTGGGTTTTTTTTTTTCTTAGGAGATTCATCCCCATTTTTTCTTAAATAATGAAGGAATCCACTGATATGTTGAAAAAAGACCATTAAAGCAGATGGAATACTGAAGCTAGAGAACCCTTCCAACAAATCAAAGAAGCATTAGGATAATATCTAGTCCTAGTTAGCCCCAATTATGACAAGGAATTTCTCATATTTGATTTTTCCTATGAAAATACTATTGCTGCCATGTTATTGCAAAGGAATGAAGAAGATCATGAGAAACCCATAGCCTTTTTCAATAAGGCATTGAGGGATGTTGAATTAAAATAGAGTAGTATGGATAAGAAGGCACATGCCTTAGTGAAATCCCTAAAAGCTTTCAAATACTATGCATTGCATTCTAAGATTCTGGCATATGTTCCCACTAGTTCCATTAAGGATATTCTCATACAACCTGATAGTGAAGGAAAATGAGGTAAATGGATTTATGAAATCTAGGAGTACGATGTAGAGATCAAACCCACAAAACTAGTGAAGAGATAAGAACTATCCAAGCTCTTGGATGGATCAAATTGCAAATATATAGGTGTGAATATGGTGTCATCAGATCTCTATCAACATAACCCGAAGTGCATGAACCACATGAACCATCCCTGAAAGTAAATCCAAAATTCACCCAATCCGATTGGTATAAATATATTATCTTCTATCTACAAAACCTATAGTGCCCACCAGCATGGGACAAGTCCAAGGATAGATCCATCAAATTAAAGGAGTCAAATATTGCATCTTAACGAAAAACTTATTTTGGAAATATAAATGAGGTATCTTGCACAATTGTATCATTGAAGAAGAGACATAAGGTATAATTACTGAATTCCATAAAGGGGAATGTGGTGGTCATCATGCATGGAGGGATATTGCCTATAATATCCTTATAGTTGGGTATTATTGGCCTTCCTGTTCACTGATGTAAGCTTGATTGTTAGGGCATGCTTTGAATGCCAAATGTTTGTAGGGAAGAAAAAATTGCTTCCACTCCCACTAATTGGCCAGACAAAGTTCAGACACCTTTCCAACAATGGGGGTTGGACTTCGTTGGAGAGATTAACCCTAATTCAAATGGAAAAAATAAGTGGATCTTAACAACTACTGATTACTTCACTAAAGGGTGGAATCCATCCTCACAAGGGAAACAACAGATTCAATCATCATCAGATCCCTGGAAGAAAACATTTTGTCTAGGTTTGGTTTCCCAAGGAAGATTATCATAGATAACGCCCAAGAATTCAAGTATGTCAAAATGGTACAATTATACTAGAATTATAACATAGAGATTGGGAATTCAACTGCCTATTACCCACAAGGGAATGGCCTAGCTGAATCCTCAAATAAATTTTGATCGAAATCATCAAGAATATGTTGTCACAAAACAAAAAGGAAAGGGATTCTCATTTAAAATATGAAATTTAGGAAAATAGGATAAGCACAAAAAGATCAATTAGAACTTCCCCTTTTCAGGATTGGAGGCCATTTTTCCTATCCATATCAACCTTTATGTAATGAATTTATTACAAAATGAAGAGGAAGAACTAGATAATATGCAAAGGAGGATAAGTCAACTGATATAAGTTCAATAGAAAAGGGAACATGTGCAGAAAAAATCTTAGATCCATCAAGAAAAGATGAAGGAGAAATTTGACAAAAGGACTAAAGAGAGATATTTCATGACATGAGACTTGGTTATGAAATGGGATGCTAGAAGAGAAGCCAAGGGGAAGCATGGAAAGTTTGATAATATCTGGCTTGGACCGTTCTAGGTTTTTGCAGTACAAGACAAGAATACTTATGAGCTAGATCGCCTGGATGGAGAATCGCTTTGGGATCCTATGAATGAAAGGTTTCTCAAGAACTTTCTACAATACTCAACACTAAATAATTCTTCCACCCTGTACATAATTAGTTTAGTTTCATTTCTTCTCTACATCTTTCATTTTCTGCTCAATTTACACTTTTTGTTACATTTTTTA
>ML793574.1:0-12518 GCA_009831015.1 Picea engelmannii
GTATTGGAAGGATCCAGGTAGGATCTTGCTAAGTTGCTTGTTGGATGAAGAGGTAGAAAACACCATCCGAGAATTTCATAAGGGTGATTTTGGAGGGAACAATTATTTGAAAACTACTATGAACAAAATATTGAGGGAAGGTTTCTATTGGACTAGCATTTTTTCTTATGTTTACAAAGAAATTTCAAGCTGTCATGAATGCCATTTTTTTTATGGAAAGAGGAAACTGCAACATTTTCCCTTGAAACCTATCTCTGTTGAAGCACCTTTAGAAAATGGGGCCTTGATTTCATAGGAGAAATTAATCCACAATCCTCAACTCAACACAAGTGGATACTGACAACCACATATTACTTCACCAAGTGGATTGAAGCAGTCCCTACAAGGGAAGCCATAGATACTATTTTCATTTAGTTTTTGGAAAACAATATTTTTTCTAGATTTGGTTGTTCCATCAAAGTCATTGTAGACAATGCAACAACATTCAAGTCCAAAAGGATGGAAAATTTTTGCAGTGATTACAATATAACTCTTGGCCATTCCACTACTTATTACCCTCAAGGTAAAGGTTTGGCTGAGTCATCCAATAAAATTTTGACCAGAATTATCAAGAAACAGTTGCAAGATAACAAAAAAGATTGGCACAAGAAGCTTATACATGCACTTTGGGATGACAATATGATTACTAAAAGGTTTATTTCTACTTCACCCTTCCAAACTGTGTATGGCACAGAGCAAATTTTTCCTACTTCATTAGGATTTCCAGTGATGAGATTGGTACATGAGAAAGATGATGAACCCGATGCCACTCAAAGGAGGACAAATGAACTAATCAATGTTCAACAAATAAGAGAGAAAGCCTTAAACAACTCTCAACTACACCAAGATAGGATTAAAAATTATTTTGATAGACATACTAAGGAGGATGATTTCAAATTAGGGGATTTGGTGTTGAAATGGGATGCCAGGATTGAAGACAGAGGAAATAATGGAAAATTCGACCATCTATGGATGGGACCATTCAAAATTGTGGCATACCATGGAAATAATGCCTATCTACTACATGAACATAATGGAGATGTCCTTGGCGGAGGACCTATGAATGGCAGGTTTCTCAACCATTACCTCAATTAAAGAAATTTTCACCCGTTCCATTTCATTGTATAAAACCATTTTTTTTTTTCAGTTGAGGCAATTGAAATCAAATCAACAAAAATTGAAGCCTGAAGTAAAGGCCCTAATTTTATGTTGAGTATAATTTGAGTTATGTCAATGAATTTTTTTGAATAAGATGTTCATCAATTTAGTTGCATGAGTGAAATAAATACCAATTGATGGGAACTTGGTCTTTTGTTATTTGTTACCTCATTGGGAGGATATCATCCCCAGTTGGAGCCCATGTTAGTCAACATTAATTTTTTTTTTTTGTGAAATCAAGATTTCAGAACCTAGCGGGATCCTAAACCAGTTTGGAAGCCCGATAAAGTAGGGAAGTGGATCAATATTCTAGGAATAGGATAAATATGATAAGAGAACTAAGCTGATGAGGCCCAATGCATTGTAGATCGTGAAATCTCAATATCAATGGTCGAGGATGATTTCGGGGGGAGAAACTGCACGGGGGTTAATTTTGGAGAGTGGACCTGAAATTTAAACTATGGTTTTCATTCAGGGGTACGTGGTGCCACCAGGTGCATTTCAGGGTGAAAAGTGTGTTGCCCCAAACCACTTTCTCATTCCCCCAAAAAGAGAAAAATTATAAAAGAGCGGTGGATCGTTTATTTTATTTTATTTTGAATGTTGGACCATTAAAACCTTGGTGTGACCACCATTTTTCAATTCCAACTCAGTAGTACACCAATTGCATGCCATCTCCACTTGTCTCTAGGAATTTTTCATCACAACCATAGATACTATCATAACCCTAGTAACCGAACAAGATCCTTTGGTGAATGAAGAAGCCCTAATTGACCGAGATTCAGACATATTTGATACAGAAATCACCATTTCTACCATATCTGCATCCAAAAGAAACCTATCCAAGAAATTAGGAAGGTGTATACCATTCCTTGAAGCAATCTAGGCCACAACAGTCCCTTATTCTTTCGAAATCACTTTCCCTTTTCCCGAATTTATAGATTTGTGCATTGAACAATAATCCCATGAAGAAAGAGTCGTTGTGAATAAACACAGGTCTAAGGTCATGTGTAGGGTAGAAATTATGTCAATTCGAGAGTCCCTCAAAATACCAGAGTCCTTTTCTGCAATTTATGAACCTTTCAACGAAGATAAGCTAATTAGTGTATATAGAGAATGTCCATAAGAGGTTTGAAACCTATTTTTATAGACAATTGTCAAACCCAAACATTTTTTAGAGAGTCTGTCTTTGCAATGAATATGAATATAATGGTTATTGAAGTCCAATGGAATTGCTCCCTATTGAGTAAAGTTTTAGGTCTAGACAATGAAAAATATGTAGTTGAAGTGATGCTCAATTTTATTTTGACCTTTTGTAAGTCAGAGTCTTGTATTTCAGTCTGTATTAGTTTTTATCAATTGATAGCTAATAATATCCATAAGCAACTAGTGAATTTTTTCTCTCTAAGAAATTTCAGATACTACACCTATCTGTTGAAGATTTTCCTGGAAACAAATAAGAGAGAATTTTCTAAAGAAACATTTCTATCGACTGAATTTCAAACGATTACATTGTTTATCTTCATAAACAAAGTCATGTATAGAGTTTACAGTTTGATTTTCAATACTAGCCTACATAGATTTTTGGATGACATGAGAATTATCTACAACCAAATCAAGAGAACAGAGTGGGGGATTGGGTACTATTCATGCACTCAACAGTAATATGGGTTTATGGTTTTCATCAATCCCCTTATCTATTTCCTATTTTTCTGACTCCTAGAATGTTTTCCCTTGAATTCATTAGCAAGAGAATTGTATCTGAGACTGAACATTTCTTGAATTTTCATAAAACCTCCAACCTCAAGTTCCCTTTTATCATTGGTCCCTTCATTTTCAAATCCATATCATCCTTGACTCAATTTCAATCAAAGCTCAAGGATTTTGGTTTTGCATAGCTACAGGGAAGAAGATATGGTCCACAATAAGTAGGCCCCTTATGAGCATGAACAGGTTGAAGGTTTTGATAAGCTAGAAAATCCGAAAGTCTATGTTGATATGGAAGCAATCTTGAAACCAACTCAAACATAACAAGTGGAGATAATTCTGTAACAAAGCCAAGTACAACAAGCCTCTCTGAAATTGATAGTCAAATTTCCTAAGATAACTGTATACAATAAGAGAGAATTTCAAAGGATCTAGGCATCAGTGACCAACAATATTCCCTAAAGAATATGAAGAGTACACAATCTCCACATATAGTGGATTTAGAAGAGGAAGAGCCCAGAGAACAGGTAAACCTAAATATGGTGGAAAGTGGTACTAGTAATGTAGAGGTTGAAACTCCAAATTGAAGGTGGCTCAAGAACCTTTATCAACAAGAAATATATGTTTGATAAAACATCTGAGGCAGTTTATCAATCTAAATAAGATTTGGAAAAACAATATGTTGAGAAGGGAAACATATCTCTGGGTGAGATGAAGGATTTAGTCCCTAAAGTGGAAAATATTTCTGAGCATAAATCTTCTTTGCTCACAGTGAGGGATATTGAAAATAGGACCTTTAACATTGCATATGCATATGAAGACAAAGTATCTGAGATAAAGATAAGATATGACAACATCAATGTCCCAGACAAGGTCAATTTCCATAACCATACCAGTGATATGTTATATTTTGATTACCCAAGTTTAATCTTGAAGAATTCAAAGCTGTCATCTTATGTAATGAAATTAGAAGGACAGTTGAGGCAGGAGAAAGAATTTAGAAGATATTGGCAAACTCGGGTCAAGAGATTGGAACCTGAAGGCCCCAAAGGGTTGAAATACTCATTGGATGAGAAGGACAAACTAATTGAAAGGCAAAAGAAGAAATTGAAAATGTATGCTACAAAGAATCCAAAAACAATAGAATTGGTTTCCCTGGAACATGGAAAGGAAACACTTTGTCAAGAGGCATTGGACTACAAGGATAGGGTGTTGTAGCTAGAAAACAAAAAGGTGAAATGGTCACAAGAGCAGACATAATTACTAAATAGGGTTGTAGTTGTACCTCTTACTACAAAAGATGGGTCAAACACTGAAGGACTTGTCCAGAATATGTCACAATTTATCTTTAAAGAAGGGGAAATCAAAGGGATAGAAGGAATCATAGAGAAATTGAAACATGAGATGTAGGAAAAGGATGCAAGAATGGCTCAATTTCAAAAGGAGAATGAAGTCCTGCAAGAAAGAATAGATAAATTGAAGATGAGGATAATAGGCAAATGCTTGTTACAAGGGCACTAGAATATCATCTGGGACTCTATAGATGTTGAATCTACCAAGTTCATAGTATATTTTAATTTCATTAATGATAAAGACAACATAGCCATCACTACCAGAAGCAGGTACATAGTTGTGAATGAAACTCTAGCAAAGAAACCATTAGAATGGGCCCAAAATGCCATAAATATACTCAACTCCATTATGACTGTAGATATTCAGACTATTGAGGTTAATGATAGAACTACATTGATCATGTGGGCCGAGAGGGTTATTTCTAAACATAAATTGTTGAAATCAATCGAAACTAGGGAAACACAGATCAAGCAAAGTGTGCAAGAGTTCAAGGATTTGTTTGAAGAATTGTTTATCAAAGTAATTCCACCATTTTGGGATGGAAAAGGAAATTTGTATGATCAGGAAGAATACAATGCTCATTTGAATTAGTGCAAAATGGATCACTCAAAGTTCGAAAACCTGGAGAAAAATATGAAGGGAGCTACGTTAGTGAAGCATCTGATTACAGACTTTGAAATTCTGAATCAGTTAAAAGAAGTCAAACTTTGACTACCAATCATGTCATATGCTTCCTGAATTGACCTAGAGATTTTGATAAAGGAAATGACAGTGTATGATATCTCTTATGACTTGCAATGGAAGGAGATAGTGTGATTGGGTAGGACAAAATGTAGTTTTCCAAGGTCCAGTATATGATGGCCAGATGTCACCAAAGATAGCAAATCACGTGGAATACTAGACCAAAACAAGTGGCAAAGAATGGGACTGAGACACCAGAGGAGCCATAATATGGATCATGAAACATTTTCTTGCTAATCATATAATCGGTTTAAAAACCAAAACTGTCCCTTGTAATTATTGTAATCGGTTTCAAAACCAAAACCGTCCCTTGTAATTATTGTAATCGGTTTCAAAAACAAAACGTTTCATTTTGATCATTGTAATCAGTTTCAAACCGAAGGAGATCAACTTGTATAAATATTAGGAGTTCCAAATGTATTAGTGTTGGCAAAAGTGCAAGGGAAAAATTTTAGCTATTTGGAACTTTAATGTAATTTTCTAAAGCTAAATAGAATACACATGCAGATGTCTTGAATTTTCCATGAAAAGATTCTAGTGGTGGTGGTCTGAGTTTTGTCTTCTATCATCTATTTAAATTGGATATTTAAAGGCCCATAATTCATCTTGTGATGCTCTCGGCTGAAGAAATTTAAACTATGTTAAGTTCTTCCTAACTAAGTTAGAATTCATTTTATTTAATGCTTTTACGTAGTTATATGTTTCTCCTTTATTCTTTCACTCTACAAATTACAACTTATAAATCATATTTTTCTCCTCATTTAGCATTTATCCTTTGGATATTTCTACTGATCACTCAATGCTTCTATTCATTTTCAAAAGTTTGATTCCATATCCCTAAGTGTCCCTCCCCTTCCTTCCAACAAAATTATAAAAAACCTTCAAAACAACAAAACCTAGCAAGTGATTTGTTAAATAAAACCCATCTATTAAAGACCAAGTGACAAGAGAGAGCCCTCTCTAATCTAAGAAGGCTAGTACCCAGCTCTAAAGTTGGTTTGCAGGATACCTCTGTCGTTTTTTCTATCATCCGAACAAATATACAGAGTGCTAAAAGCATGCATGGACATAATTCAATTTAATTAGTGATAAAGTATTCATCAAGTGTTTATATAGTGGAAGGCATAATGATCCCAATTATTTGGGTTGAACTCACTCTAATACCATATGTAGCATCCCTCTTTTATGCCTAAGAAAAGTCGAAGTAGAAAAGGTAATTTTTTTTTGTTTTTGCATTAAGAAATTAACATCAACACATGATCATGGCAGTGCCTATTCACAACATCATAATTAAAGTAATACCCTTTACTCATCAAGGAAATTACTAATGATGCAATCAATGTATCAACAAAGGATAGAAACACATAAACATACATAACATAGCATATTAGCAAATCATAAAAGCTTGAAGCAAATTACAACATTCAATCAAATAAAGATTATAAAATGACTACCCACCCAACGTACCCTACAAGGTTAGGACCTCCAGGACACAAAATAAATGCTCAATCCTAGGTTCCAACTGATTTTAACCATTTAAGGTCTCATGGATGGCGACTATTCTTAGGAACAAGGAGGTGTCTACATCCCACTAAGACAATCAAGTCCAAACTAACTATGTTAAATCAACAACATCAACGATAATCAATTTCATCAATCCATCAATACTAATCCTCAATTAAACATGACGCATGAGTAATCATTCACATAACACATCATAAAACACATTAAATACAAGGCGCAAGAGAAATTATCAGTTATATTCGAGGCACAATCCCAATAACAATATGCAATCATCCGTCATAATAAATTTTCAATTTGCACAAGAAGACTAATATCTAAACCATCATTCATGACATTAAATTCCATTCATGCGAGAAGTCCAACATCTAAGCATTATACATTACATTATATTTTCAGTGCACGCAAGGAGTCTAATTCCTCAATTAATCATACATCACATTATTCAATTGCGCACGAGCATTCTATTCAATCAATCCATCATTTACACATCAACAATTCAAGGCACATGCGATATTGACTTTATTGCACAAGGCACAAGAGAATATAATTAATAAATCAACCATACTTCAACAATATTTAAAGGCATAATAGTAACGAAATTCTAATTCAATCATGCATCGTCAATGTTTAATGGTGCAATAGTAATCTAGTTATTAATCCATCATACATTAACAAATTTAATGGCACAAGTAATAATTGTTAAATCAGCATACATTATAGTATAATTTATTCGTGCAAGATGTCTAATGTATACAACAATCATTCCTTACATTATATTTATTGCGCACAATAGGTCTTTTACCTAGATCAATCATTCATTATATTATCATTTATTGTGCAAAATTCTAATGTCTAATGCCTGCATTCATCACTAGTGTTATTCCATCCATTGATTCTAGATAAAGGAGTTGGGTCAATACGTAATGTGAGTAAAATATGTTCTTAATATATGAAGGTTGAAGGATAAAACCGTAGAATGAAGTTCATGTATTCTAATGACATTAGGAGTATTACTTCAAGTAAATGTGTACTAACATAAAACATTGAAAATATAAAACCAACTAATATATTTATAAGACAAGGTCAATATGTACTTACATAAACAATGCATACTCTTATAATTGGGGGAAGGATAAGGTTAGTAGTGTAAAATTTATATATAGTAAGGTAGGTTTCTTGAACAGAACAAGTTGTCATGCAAACCAAGTAAGGTGAGACTCTCCCTATGGGTAATTGGTTATCTTGTAGTCATATTAATCAACATAATTACAATAAGAATTTGTAAAAGAAAAACTCCAAGCAAGAACTAGTAGTACACCTAAAAGAGTTTTCATCCTTGTGAGAAGGAACATAAGGTATGATCCAAAATTTAGGGGGTATATGGTCTAAATTACGATGCAAAAGTCATACAACTAAAAAGCTAATAGATTGTCCATGTGGATGAAGGAGATGCCCACCTCCTCATTAATTAATTGGGACAACAGGTTTCCTATATGGGTCAAAGAGAGTCCCACCTCTCCATAATTGTATTGGGTTTTATTTTCCACTACTTAATTAGCTGGGTAGTTAGATCTATTATTATAATAATAGAGACTCATTTAATGAGCTCTTCCCATTATTGTATCAGGTTTTATTTTCCACTACTTAGTTAGTTGGGTAGTTAAATCTATTATATTAATAATCGAGACTCATTTAATGAGATCTTTTTGAACTTGTCCAATGGACCATTGTGTAATGCCATATAAAGGCCTAGCAAGCCTTCTCATAATATCAAGTTACTGATTTTGGCTTCTCTCATATTTTCTATTTTTCATTATGAGATTCATTAGCTCTGAGTGATTTAATAGTAGTTGTTGGAAACACCTACCACACCTAGAGGGGGGGTGAATGAGTGTGGGGTTATTTTTCCCAAAACTTCCCTCTTTACATAAAACTCCTTAGTTAACAATCAACATTTATTCATTACCCATTGATGTCATTTATAACCAGTTAGATGTGAACATATATCAACAACATATATCAGCAACACATATCATCAATAATTCATCACCACAAGGAACACAAAGAATACAAGATGTATGTACAATTTTTATTTTTATTATGGACAACAATCCGGGGGTTTATCAACAACAACTGAATAGAGTACAACTCTACAAGAGCACTAGCTCTATAATGAAAGACTCATCTTACACTGTCAACACCAACTAAGATGAGGAAAGAATCCTAAACAGATATCAATCTGTCAACATGTACGTGACCTGTCAGTAGTGTAGCCAGCGTGTGCACGTGCCCTGGCTCACTACAACCCACATATGCACGCAGCCAATGTATATAGCAGCCTGTGTATACCTTCTAATAACTTAGGGTTTATCCTTTAAGATAAACTTAGATCATCTACAACTAGTATATCGTTATCTTTTGTCTCCGACTGTCCAATTTGACCACCAGCCAGTCATAACACATCCAAGCTCTCTAATAGCTCGGTCATGCTCCACAACAAATCAATATGAATGCTATCTCAATCATGTATAAACAACTAGTATACCATGGCAATAATGTCACCACTGAATCACCAGAGTATTGATCACTCCATCAACCAAGTCATCCAAAGTAAACCATATCATAGAATCCATACCAAGAATTCCCTAAGCATTCACAACACATCAAACAATAGTATTCATTAAGATAATAATGTTACCATACCAGTATCTCAGTGATATATCTGAGCCCATATAATGTAGATCTGGAACCTTCCTCATCATCCAAGATCTTGGCACCATCTCAAACACAAGTCTTCATCATTCCATCCATTCTAGGCACCCTCTCCTCATACATCCCGCGTGTGTATGCACCCTGGCCCATTACAGCCTGCGTATACCTCAAAAACTAGGGTTTTCGAAGCTCCGAGACTTTTTTCATAAAGATATCCAACATTACCGAAACTTTGATGCATCCATGAGATCCTCCTCTCACTTTCTTCCTCAAAATAGATCTTCAATCATGCTCAAGAAATCCGCACCAAAGATGCTCTCACAAGAAGCTCTCCATCAATACTCCACAAGATAATCTCACAAGAATCTCTCCATTGATCCAAAAACAATATTATCTACAAGAGACCATAGCTATCTTATTTATACTTTCATCCTCTAGGTCACTTAACCCATTTTTAGGTCACTTAACCCATTTTCCTTATTTAGGGTTAACTACGTTCCATAAATAGAAAGTTCTCCAATATTTTATCATTTAAATATTCCTTCTTGATTTTGTCACTTCTTTATTATTTAAATAATGATTTCTTCTTTTAGGTCACTTTGACTTCTTTGACCTTGGGGGCTTCAAGCCTTCATATGGGGGTCCTCCAACTTCGTAATGCCATAACTCTCAAACCATGAGGAGTTATGTGACATTCCACATACCACCGGAAATGGCATGACAAGAACTATCCATATAGGATAGTTTCACCAACAATTTCCTTGATCTTCATCTCATTATTCCACACACAAGCAAGGGTCCTCACAACCACAACTCAACCACAAAGAATATTTCCGTGAGGACTTTCACCATAAGGGGACCACTTTGGAGTTCATACATTTGTGCACCTTATCAGTCATGATAAGACAATAATGAATCATCTATGCATCAATTCACCACTGCATCACATCATATCAATGATATATCTTTATCAATTGGTTTCCAATTATACATCTATCATTCTCATTAAGGACAATACATATGCATTGTTCATCAAGAATCAATCAATCAATTACTTGACATCAATCAATCAAACCATTTTCATCAATGACACATGATCCAATAATATCCCAAATAATCAATCCATTGGCATCAATAAAAACATGATCTAACAATCTCTCCCCATCAATAGACATCAATCACATCAATGTGATTATCTCTCCTCTTTTGAAATCAATGGAAAAGGGCCATTCTCCTTTTGGGGCTACTCCCCCTGTCTTGTTGTCGCTGGATAATAACTCCCCTTTTTAACAAGGGATATCACTATGATGTAATTCTAAATATACATCAAACATACTCCTCATGTGACCATCGCTCCTCCTAGAATTATGCCTCTGTGCTCTTTCTTCAAATATAGGGCTCTTTTCTAGGTATGTATCTGATAAATATATCCTCCTAGAATCATGGGAAGAAAAATGACTCCCCCTAAGAGTATGTATCCTCCTATCTCTTCTGCAAGATGAACAATATGATACCATATGACGATCCTTGGACCTGCCCATATATCAACCTTGTTCCATACCATACATCTTGAAGCAAAAGATTAACCAAATACATCATGTGCCAAAAATGTGCCCACAATGCACAACACCCATGTACATCAAACATGTGAAAAAATATATCATCCATGGAATGTATCAACCATATGCCTCTATAAACATGCCAACATGTGCATCTACCAATATGCCAACCATGTGCATCTACCAATATTCCAACATGTGTATCTATCAACAATACCATCTATGAGTGTACCATCATGCATCATCACTTGCACCAAGCAAGTATATCAACCCTACATCAACAAGCTATGACTCCCTGATGATGTACAACATGATTATCAACTCAACTCACCAACTACATGTCCCAATATGTAGTCCAACCACATGCAAAATGCATGCACCCTGATATCCAACAACACCATATGCTTCCAATAATACATCATAAGTTGTATCAATGAAACTTCAAGTATGTACCATCCATGTACCCCAACAGATTATTTTACATAATCCAATAGATGAACACTTGATCAACATCAATCCATACTCATGGGTTAGTGCGATGCTCCCAATATTTGTTTTATATCATAACATTATGTGATCTAACTTAGAACCATGAAAACCTCCAGCAAACGGTGTCAGAACCTACAATAAACAATGTCAGACCCTGCAACACAGAGTTATACGATCACATCAAGCTGCAACCCATGTGCATTGCCTTTTTCCCAAGGCTTTACCACATATACGTGGCATGCTGCACAACAGAGTGCGTGTGTACACTACCTATGCAAGGTCAGCCAACGTATTTATGCAACTGTCACCACTGTCACCCACGTATGCCTCAGTAGATGTCCTACTTAATATTCCCTTCAGTCTTTCATTCTGTTCTGGTTGCTCTGTCTTCTTCACCCACTTTTGTAGATGACCCTTCTCCTCAAAACTTGATCTCTGAGAATCCCTCTTTTCAAAGATGTCTCCCTTTCTTACTTCATTCCTTCTTCTATCCATGCTATATGAAGTCCTCATCATGGACTTTCCTCTTGTGTTCCATCACTCCTAGGATTTGTGGCCAAATCCACTACAGTTGTAGCATCTCATGGAGTTATAGTGAACAACAATATGTCCTACTTTATCACATCTCCAAGACCTTGTGGTGTTATATAATCTTCCATTATATCTCATTTCATAAGATCTACATTCAAAATACTTGTGACCATATCCATTACATGAATAACAATACCCCTGAAAAATACTTTCATACATTTTCTTTGGTGTCCCAAAAGTAGCTTCTTGATGTCTTCCTTGCTTTGTTCTTTTGAAATATTCTTTGTCTTGTGTAGATGGTTGTTTTGCAACATTGTCTTCCTTATTTTATGGACTTACCTCATGCTTCTTTAAGGCTCTTTCTTCAGCATGTGTATCTTCTCCTTTGTATCCAAGACCTGATTTATCACATGATGATATTTAACTTTCCAATATATCATCCAAGATTCATGAGCTATTCAAGAATTTGTTTCAATTTTCAACCTTCTTTTTAAGGAAAACAATTTCAACTTCTAACTTACAACATGACTCTTCCTTTTCAGTTATTTGAATCTTCAATAGTTACTCTATTCTTTTGGGTTCTTCAAATTGGGTTTTGAGATGGACAATGGTTTCAAAACTTTTACTAATCTCATCATCTATATTCATATCTTCTTTTCCATTCTTTAGTCTTGTGATTTCTTCTTCCTTTTCTTCTAATTGAGT
>ML793574.1:46875-58643 GCA_009831015.1 Picea engelmannii
TTTTAGTATATAATAATTTTCAATTATAATTAATTAGATTTAAGTTTTAATATATAATAATTAATTGTTATCATATATTATATTTAAATTTTAAAATTACTTTAAAATTATATTATATTTAAATTTTAATATATAATAATTCATTATTATTTTTTTAAATAAAAAAGAGCAGAGTTTAATATATTAATTGTCCAAAAAATATGGGAAGCCAGAAACACCATGTCTACCAGTTGTCTCGCCGTGTAAGTGAAAACCGAGACAACTAGATATCTATGTAGTTTGTGAAACAAAAAAACTTGGTGCCATTTGTTTTTCCCGAAGGAAACCAAGACAATTGGCAGCCATTGACCCGAAAAAAGACTTTGAGTCTTATAGTTACAAAATAATGGCTTCTAGCCATGAATAGCCTGAGGGAAATCAAGAAAAAGACTAAAACTATTAACTGTGACATTTACCCGGTGGTCTCTGCATCATCCATGTCGCCTTCACCATCCTTGTCCCCAACCTTAGCTATCAGCACGAAGGGCTGAGCACACGTCAGGCAATGTTGTCCTGGCAGTGTATTTGAGTAGGCATCGTAGATCAAGTCGACTCATTGGATGACTAGACTGGTGTGGTGGATTAGGTCCTCCACCAAGCTCCTTAGTTCAAATACTAACGTTAGGTAGTCTAGGTGGAGGAGTGGCAATTGGACATGCCCTACCTCTTGCATGGAAGAAATAGGACGCAACATAGGAGTGATGCCACCCTCCTCATCTAGACTAACCCCTAATGGCTCACCTTCCAGACCAGTTTCCTCATTCTCAACTGACTCGTTTCTTCCCAGGACTTATGCTGGAGGGATCTCTGTTGCTCCTGTGGTCGCTTTTGCCTCCAAATATGATGGAATTTCTTCAATGATGTAGCAGTGGGGGAAATCGATCAACTGGGATTCTCCTCTTCTAGACTCGTGATGATTCTTGGTGGCCAATTGGGTAGTTTCCCCAAGAGAAAAAGTCCGTGAGTTCCAATTTTCTAAAATGGTGAAGAGCAGGTGTGATGGGGGAACTTGAGTGGGTTCGTCCGAGATGATTTCTTCGATATAGGCCATGGGAGGCATTTCAAACTTCCTATTTTTTTGGACGAGTTGCGTTTGTGCCATGGACAAAGCTCGCTTGAAATTTTGTTGTCTCTTTCTGCGCACAGCCAAAGCATACCAGGCATCCCCCCTACAGGGCTTGCCTCATTCCCGTGGCATGTGGAGGTGCCAAGAAATGGCCCTAGCATCAATTAGGCAGCTACAATCGCACCAGAGCTCAGGGATGCCCAAATTCTACGGCTTCAGCTTGAAATGAGCCCCTTCTTTTCCAAAATCGAATAAATTCATGAGGAGTAATGTGACTAGACCCACCATTAAGGAAATCCGATGAGTGCTCCATGATTTCATTCCCTTCACGTGCGTGAGAGGTCTTGGCTCATCGGCCTGGCTAATCTGGCTTGCTCCCATAGTGGTGAGGGGATGGGAGCTAGTGACCTGTATTTAAGGCTTGTCCAAACATTGTACCACGTGTATGTTTGAGTGAATTTAATGATTAATGATTAAAAGTATGTTCTTTTTCCTTGAAAGTCTTAAATAGTTAATGGTTAGAAGTATGTCCTCTTTTCTTAAAAGTTACAAATGCAAATCCAAAAAAATAGTGTATTTATACCTATTATTATAACAATTAAATTTTAAAATAAATAATCAATTATATAAAAATAGCATGATATTATATTTATTTAGATATATTATACTTAATAAATAAAATTAATTGTAATATATTTTGAAATAAATATGAAATTATTAATTGAAATTATTTAGATAATATTAATTTTATATATTGATTTATTTTTTATAAAGTTTGATATAGATATAGATTTTGAACTATTTAAATAATACTAATTTTATATATTGATGTTTTATATACAAAGTTTGAAATAATATTAATTTTGTATATCGATGGTTTTATTTTATTTTATTTTTTGTTTTTATAGATTTTAAATTAATTGATGTTTTTTTAATAAAGTTCATATATATTGTTTGATATATATGTAGGATTTTACTGTTGTAAAGAGAAATTTAATTTAGTTATGTGTTTGTTTTAAGCATGGAAATTTAAAATGAAGGTACTTATTTTTATTTATTATGAATTTTTTTATTAATTTTTATATTTACTAGTTTATTTGTAAGAATATTATTTAAAAAAAAATATAGAATTATAAATATGATAAATATTTTTCAAAATCTTTTTCTTAACTCCCTCTCAATACATATTTATAATAAAAATATCTTTTATCTTTACTAAATATTTCATATTTTTAGCAAACATTTTTTTTATACACTCAATACCTATAAACAACTTTGTACCCAATATCTCTCAATATCTACAATACCTTGACTATATTTTTCACAGTTTAAAAATCATATTTATAAATTAACCTCTTTTGTTAACATAATAAAGCCCCATAATGCCAATGCATACAATATTTTAAATNATAAACAACTTTGTACCCAATATCTCTCAATATCTACAATACCTTGACTATATTTTTCACAGTTTAAAAATCATATTTATAAATTAACCTCTTTTGTTAACATAATAAAGCCCCATAATGCCAATGCATACAATATTTTAAATATAATTTATTTTCTTCAAAACTTGGTTACTCGGATGCATATAATATTGTGCCTCTATTTGAAGGGTGATTTAACAAAAGAAAAATATAAAAAATATATATATAACTAATCGTTCAGTTTCAAAATCTAAAGAGTTCAGTTCAGTTTCAAAATATAAAGACCGTATTAAAGTTCAGTAGATTATTTTGTCATTAAGAACATATTAAAAATGTTATCATACACTCGATAAATATGTTTTGGAGATGTTTTATCAAAGTTATTAAGGAAAGTTTAAATTTGTTATTTGAACTTTGAAAACCTTTTTATGCAAGCCATGAGACCTTTTGCATAAATATCATTCTAGTGGCCGTAGAAGGGTATTAGGAGTTTCACAAAGATGATATTTGAAAACTTCTCAAAGATGAGTGGTCTTTTGAGTATCTTATTAGGAGCTCATAAGGACAAGATCTTAGAAACCTTAAATTATGTTCAAAGGGCAAGTAAATATTTTTCTAGTACTTGCTTATATAACAATACAATTTGTATTATTTTTTTAACAACTTGTTTCAAAATTGTAAAAAAGATATATATATATATATATATCCTAAGTGAGCCTAATGGTTGAGAACATGTGTTTCCACAAGTTCAAATAAGGGGATAGGGTAGTTAGACTCTTGAGTAGATTTTCAATATTTTTAATATTTTCCTTATGATTTATCAATTTAAAAAATTAAAAAATAATTAAAAAACAACATTTCTTTTAATTTCAAATTTTAAAAATGTAATTAAATAATAAAGATTTAATTGTAAATCATTTTGTATTACCATATTGTAATAAATACTAATAATCAATTTTTTAAACCATCAACATTCCTGCCACTTGGAGCCTACCGTCACCTCATGGGATTAAATCCCCCGTCGTCATTTCTCAGACCTCACTTGAGGCCAACTTGCTGCAATCTCTTGATGTTTCGCTTCATGGGAGTTTTTATGGAGATGGGTGGATGATGTCGCAGTCCCATCACTAGATCATAAATGGAGCTCTTAGGCCAGAGCTTGGGTGCACCAAAACTCATTTTCACTTGTTGACATAGGGGTAGACCCAGGGTTCAACGCTTCAACAACGCAATAACAAAACCCTAACTACTGGCCCTTTCAGCAACACCTATGAAGTAGATGAAGTCTCACCCGAGGTAGAGCCAGGGGGGGTTGTAGGACTCAGTTGTCTACAAACTAGTTGGGACATAGATCTGTGATCACAACACTGAATAGAGCACTTACCCAACAATATGCATTAAGTTATGATTCTTATTCATATCAAAAATTAACCCTTATTATAGATTAGCACAAGATCTAACTCTTAAACCCTCTCAACACATAGCATAAGTTCAGATATAACATTCATTCACATCATAAAGCACTAAGAATTCATAGATATATCTATCATATATCAAGAACAATGCACTAAGCAATTAGATACATAAATAACATGAACAACATATCACAAAGCACATCGACACAGGATATACGTGGTTCACCCCATTGTGGGGATATGTCCACCAAATCTTCTTCTTCTTTATTAGTCTCCTTCAATCTTCTTACAACTGCAGAGCCAAAAAGCTCACTCCACAAAATCAAAATCAAGTCACGGAACAAAACCATACACAGTTTGTGCACAAAGCCTCTTACAATCACTTGCACTTATCTCTGCAAGTCTTAACATACTATGGTCATGCACTAAGCTCATGACCTCAAGAATTGACATCTACTTACATCGCCTAGCTACTTATTTATATATTACAAAAAGGGCCTAGACATGGGTAAACCCATGGGCTGACATCCCATACCTATTACATAAACCCTAAAAGCCCAAAAATCCTTCAGAAACGGGCAAGATCTCGCGATCTCCGCTTCGCTTGGGTGCTTTGTCTTTGACTTGCCTTTCAAAGTCCCAAAAAATGGTCGAACACAACCAATGTTGTCTCAAAACTTGGTCAAGGGACAACAAGCCCCCAACACTCACCTGTGACTCGTCCTGAGTCACTTAAATATAGGAAACTCTGCTTTGAAGGCCTCGAGCTTAGCTCCAATTGCATCAAATTTCTGCTTCGCTAAAGCCTTCTGCTCGACGAACTCCTGAATTACTTGCTCGGTGATAGGCCCTTCCAGGCATTGTTCTACTATCACGACTACATGTTCCAATTGTGAGCCTTGTCCATCAATTTCTTTAGAAAGTGTACAGGATTTGTCCTATACCGGCTAGAGTCTTTGTGTCACCTCCATAACTTTTCTATGGATGGAAGTGACCTGTTGCTAAACTATGCACTGCTCCTACGACTTCTTCATCTTCTCAACTGCAATAAGTAGCTTCATCTGTTCTTGCGTTGTGGAGGCCTATTGCTTCAACTCTTGGAGTTGTGCTTCCACTCTCCTCAGCTCTGGGTCTTCTGCGAGGTGCTCATAGGTTTGTGCAATTTGGTTACTTAGTTGTTTACATTATGAGGCCAACACCCTGATTCTTTCTACTGCGCTCTTGGTAGTTTCTTCCCTTTGATCTCTCACTTCTTTTGGAGTTCTTGGAGCTGCTTGGATTTGTAGCTCTGCTACTCTTTCTTGAAGCTATTGAATGGCATCAACAAGCTTCCCCACTTGTCTCTTGACTATCTCTTCTTCCATCTGTGCCAAGCCTGACATAGAGCAAACTGCTCTAGTCACTGCCTCTCTAGCCACAGTATTCCTTGCAAGTAGTTGGTCTTTCTCTTCTTGGATTTTCTCTTTGTCCTTTTTGAACTTCACCCTAAGGTCATCTTTCTCTTTCTATGCAACCCAAATTTTCTCTAAGACCTCCTCCTTTTCTCTCTTCAAGGCCTCTTTGGCCTGATCCTTTTCTTCTTGCACTCAATGAAGTCAAGTCCCTGTTGCATCTGATAATTTGGGTAACTAGGTGGCCTCATCCCCCAATTCTACACTCTCTTTCGAAGATGGTACAGTAGACACTGTGTGGATCAACCGAATGGCTTGCTGGATGTCTTTCAATTCTTTCTCGATTTTTTCATACATTGTTTCTTGATTTTCTTCATGTCTCTGCAAAATATCCTCTCAGGCATCTTCTACAGCTATGATGTTGAGTTGGATATCGTCCACTATGAGCACATTCTGTGACTAAGGCTTATTGGCTCAGGACTTCTTTCTTGCCAAAGGTTTCTCCGAGGAAACCTTCCTCTTCCACGATGCTTCTACTATGGTGAGGGGATCCTCTGGCAGTGTCACTTTGCCTTTATCCTACTTGTCTTCTTCTTCTCCTCCTTCCTCTTGGTTCACTTCATCTCGTCCTCCTCCTACAGGTGAGTTAGGCGTAGTTTCATTTGATGCTTTATCCTTCACATCACTTTTTATGTCTTGGACTTCGTCCTTCTTCTCATTTTTCTTTGCGCTACTCTGTCCATCATGTTCGACCCAGGTGACTAATGAGCTTCCTATGATATCGGGGTCAGATAGTTCTACATCTTCCATTGGTACAAGGAATGTTGTTGGCCATTCCTTAGTGATCTCTTCCATGTCTTCCTCGGTCAAATTATAGTAATACTACAGCTCTTCCTTGCTTTCATCCCCGCGCGCAGTGATGTATATGAAATGTTAGTCTGCACAGAACTTCACTAGTGGCCTGTATCGATGGAGTGTATTCAGTGTCATTCAGGGGAAGAATTCAATGGATCGCTTCAACTATATATAGTAGGTGTGGAAGACAACATTCAGATGCCATTTCTTCTCCATATCGTTCGTATACCACAAAGTTGTGAACCTCACGGCCAATGGTTCTGATGGATTGAATTCTGGGAATGTCGCCCCTTCCGACATCTCCCAACTGACAAATGTGATTAGAATTAACAACCAGTTGAAGTTAAATTCATATCCTTGGTCTTTCACTTTGTGACATTCCTTCTCCAACTCTTTGACAAGGTAGCTCACCCAGTTCATCTGCATTCCTTCGACACACTTCCCTACGAGGTTGACTATGAAACCTATGACCTATGTCAGACGGTTCTTTCTAACGAGCTTGCCAACAATCATATGACAATAAATTACAACTGTGCCATCTTGGATGGAGGCCACCTTGTAGCCTCACTACCCATTCTCCACATCACCATAGGCCTCCTTTATTCGTTGCGCTAGGGAGAAATCTGTAGCCTTCCCTGGGTAGAACTATTGAGGGTCTGGTCCTTGCATGCTAAGTCCAGTAATGAGGTGGATCAACATTGGATCCACAGTGATGCGCCTATACAACCAAATATAACCGCCATTGTAGCACGATAGGAAGAGTTTAACGCAAGAATTAACCTCCTGATGTCTACCGAAGTGAGGTATTTTCTTCATTTATAATATCGTCGATCTTCAAATCTCCTTGATCCATGGCTGGGAAACTATCTTAGGATTCTTCCTAGTCATATTTGTTAGGTACCTATGCAGTACGAGCATCGCATAGTTCTTTCGATATCCCAGGTTTAAATCACTAATCTTGAGAGCTGGGATCAGTCCCAACTACGGTCCAACTGCGTGTATCCCCTTCGAGAGGTACGTAGTGATGAGTGTGTACTCAAAATCATGTGGGACATTGAAACGACTAACCACGTCAGGAAAAGGCGGGATGTAGTTGGGAAAGATCAACGGGATCTGCTTCGCATTCGCCATATCATCATGGTGCTTGCTTCTTTTCTCAGTCGTGGTTCATCTCGATCGACATCCAGTCAATAGGAATGCTTTCAATCCTCTATCTGACAATGCCTATATTCCTATACACATGACTTTCTCAGCCATGAGGTCTATTAATATATTCTCCACATAATTCTCTACTATGCTACATTCACTCGACATGCACACTCATGATCAAACAACTTGGATAGGAGAATATGTAGACAAGGTAGTTAGATGGATGATGAGGTCTATACAACATAGTGTGGTATGCAATCACATCTCTTTTAGCTCAGATATCTCAGTTTGCAAGAAGTGTTCTCAGTGCGACATTCGACGGATTAAATAAGCAATGTCATAATGGATTCGTTCAGTGGGTCTAAATGCCTTAATCAATACAAATCCATTTGTTATGTCACAGTATCAATGGTCCAATGGAGATTTTTTCGACAATAATTGTGTTTCTAACTGTTTTGGAGCATCATTCTAATGGTCAGGACGCCTACAACGGTCATATAACTTCGTCATGGTGAAGTGTCATTTTGCATTATTCTACTATTCCGACGAGGTTCAAGTTCGACAAGCCTACTTTCTACAAATTCTTCTCTTGAACTTCCTACAATTTTTCTAGCTTTTCTTTCTTCTTACTGAGATTTCTTGTCTTCTTTCCCGTGATCTGAGTCTATAGATTCCTCTTTACATTCTTTTTCTTATCTTCTCTTAGCATAGTAACTTCACACTGCTGAGGGTATTTCAAAGGGTTCGAATGTAACATCTATTCTCTTACTATTTCTGGGGTAGATGCACTTCTTTCCTCCATGGAAAGGTTCTTTAAGACTTCTTGTGTTCTTTCAACTTTGACATCTAACTCTCTTGTCTTTTTTTCCTTCGACTTGTCCTCTTGTTCTTGCATTAGTCGCTCTATTTTATTAGCTATGAATTCCCTTAATTCTTTATTTTTATGTTCTATAGCTTCTTCCTCTTCTTTCCTTCAGATATGATCTTTCTCAATCCAAGTCTTTCCTAGCAAAAGTGAAAAAGGGGCATTGTTCTCAACAAACTTAATAACTTCCAAATCTTCTTCAGTCGATGCTCCATGATCCATCATAGGTACATTAGCAACTCTTTCATATAGGCTTATCATATTTCCTTTAAACAATCCTATCCTTCCCAATGAAAGAATCATGTCAGGCTTTCCCAAAATTTTCCAAGTGCTTTTTGGCATAATATTCACCTATGTTTCCTCATCCAAGACACAGTCTATGTCAAAGTATCCTATTCTTATTTCTATGCGATGCTTCTCTTTTAAGATCTTTAGTAAAGCGATGTCCCTATGACCATTCAATGTTTCTTTCAGCTATAATAACATAGTCTGGGATTCTTTATGGTTTTCTAACATATCCTTAGTCCCTTTACCTTCTTCATAGTTTTCTTGTCTCATGTTCATCTTTTCAACTTTAGCAATAATTCTAGGGAAATCCAAAACCTCATGATCAACAACTTTACAACAAAGACAAATAGGACCTATACCAAGGTACTTCTTAGCAAGATGTCTTAGTCTTATGTAGTTATAACACAGTGTAAATCCTCTCTTCCTTTTAAGTGATCCCCAACCTTTCTTGTATTGCGCACTGGGATCACAGCGAGGAACCTGCAATCTACATAAATTCTTTCTAGGTTCCTACATCCACTTGTTAGTCCAAAAATTCTTTCTATGCATAAGAATAACATATCTTTCACTATCTCTATCAAATATATTCAGATCAACTCTTTCTTTTAACTGTGCCCTAGTTTTCAAACTAGGACAAAATCTATCAAACATACCTAGATTCATACTTTTGAAGAAAAACTTTCCACTTGCCTTACATTTACCACAGCACAAAGATTTAAGATCTTACCTCTTTTTTTAAGATCTAGTTCCTTTATTAGCACAAAGATCCACAAGTCAAGTAGACTACCGCACACTATGGAAATAGATCTATGCACATAGATTCTCTTTTCTTCAGTTCCCAGCAATCATAGTTTCAGGTCCCAGCAACGGAACCATTTGCTGGCACAGGGGTCGACCCAGGGTTTAACTCTTCAATAGCACACCAAAAAAACCCTAAATAGCAGCCTTTTCAGAAATACCTGTGAAGCAGATGAACTCTCACCAGAGGTAGAGACAGGGGAGTTGTAGGAATCATGTGTCTATAACCTAGCTGGGATACAGATCTATGATCACAACACTTAATAGAGCACTTAGCCAACAATATGAATTAAGTTATGGTTCCTATTCACATTGTAGATTAACCCTTATTATATATTAGCATAAGATCTAACTCTTAAACCCTCTCGAAACATAGCATAAGTTCAGATCTAAAATTCATTCACATCATAAATCATTAAGCATTCATAGATCTGTCTATCATACATCAAGAACAATGCACTAAGAAATTAGATACACAAATAACATGAACAACATAGAACAAATCACATCGACACAAGATATACATGGTTCACTCCAGTGTGGGGATACGTCCACCAACTCTTCTTCTTATTTATTAGTCTCCTTCAATCTTCTTATAGGCACAAATCCACAAAGCTCACTCCACACTGGACAGGTGATATGTGCACAGCACACTAGATCCACCTTCCTCAAAATCAGGTAACGACACAAAGCCTTACACAATTTGTGCACAAAGCCTCTTACGATCAATTGTAGTTATCTCTGCAAGTCTTAACATACTCTAGTCATGCACTAAGCCCATGACCTCAAAAAATGACGTCTACTTACATCGCCTAGATACTTATTTATATATTAAAAAAAGGGCCTGGACATGGGTAAACCCATGGTCTGACATCCCATACCCATTACATAAACCCTAAAATACCAAAAATCCTACAAAAATGGGTGAGATCCCACGATCTCTGCTTCACCTGGGTGCTCTATCTTTGACCTGCATGTCGAAGTCCCAAAAAATTGTAGAACATGACCAATGTTCTTTCAAAATTTAGTCGAGGGCCAACAACACCCTCTCCCTCAAAGGTCTCATCCCTCCATGGTTTTTGACACCATCCTGTCTTTCTGGTGCGATCTCCATTCGCCCTCTTAGCCTTTTGTTTCTAGCTATTCTCCACGGTTATTTCAAATCCTATGCGTATGGATGGTTTAGACCAACCCCTCATACTATCTCTAAGAATTCTTTTTTTGGTTTCCTAAGGATAACTTCATTCCTCTTCTTATTGGAAAATCAAAGAGGGGAGTTGCCTGGTATGCAGTCAGAGGAAGGGTTGCATGTGACAATGGCTCTCCCCAAGAAATCTAAGGCATCCCCAACCTGAAACCGATTTTTTTTTCCCATTCCTGCACAACCAACATGTGAAAGCACCCAAGACCTCTCCATGCTCTCTAATCCCTTTTCTTGTCGAATCAAATGGTTCGACGGTTTCATAAGTTCACTTAGTTTCGCTCCTCCTCTCCCCTCCCCTCCTCGTCGCCCTCCACCTCCACCTTCTCCCCCTCACCACCCTCCCCCTCTGCCTCCTATCACCTCCAATGCTCCTTTTCATTCATCCCCCTCCTCCGATTGTCCCACCTCCTCTTCCAACTATCCTCCTTCCCCTCCGCTCCCCTCAGCCTATTCCCGTTGTGTAGAAAGAGAATATCTCGAGTCCTTGGATGACCTCAAGCATGGTTTAGGGGACGTCAATACCACCATTTATGAGTCATAGAGAAAGTAATTAGAGCATTAGAGCCGCGTGGACCTGCTGATGACTTTATTGTAGGACCTGAGATAAGCTATATCGGACAGAGGTAAGCTCGGCAAAGACAATTTGCAGGTGCATCAGGATTTTGCAGGGCAAAGGTTTGACCCCGAAACTAGTTAATTGTGCTTCTAGTTCAGGATCCCTGGCAATATGTTTTAATATATGTTTTTGGTTTTGTTTCTTTGGCCATGAGAGACCGCCCAACTCTGGGTAGTTTGGTCTCATTTTTTTTAATCTTAATCTGGCACTTAGAAACTATGCCCTGCATCGCACTGAAGATTTATCTTTTTGGAAGTTTTACATCTATATTTCAGACAAGTGGTAGCATTGGTTTCCCATCAGGGAAATGCAACAACGTCCGAACATGCAAGATAGACAATTGTAACCTCCATCTTTTGCAGGATTTAATATAATTTTCTAACTTACAATTTTATTTTTTTTTTGTAATGTTTAACTTCTTAAATATCAAATAATAATAATGATTTGATTGTGGAAACATAATTATTGTAAATTCAAAACAATTGAATATAATTTTAACAATTTCATATTAACAAAATATCTATTCCCAATTTGTATATTTATAATAAATAGTTTTGTAATTTCGGTACATTAAGTGTCCAAAATAAAATAAAAAATGATTTTTTAATTAATCAAATAAAGCATAAACATAATCTTAGATTATATATTTTGCAAT
>ML793574.1:71557-84367 GCA_009831015.1 Picea engelmannii
TATTTTTTATGGGTATTGTTATTCATGTAATGGATATGGTCACAAAGATTTTGAATGTAGATCTTATGAAAGGAGATATAATGGAAGATTCTACAACACCACAAGGTGTTGGAGATGTGATCAAGTAGGACATATTATTGTTCACTGTAATTACATGAGATGCTATAGCTGTAGTGGATTTGGCCACAAATCCCAAGAGTGTTGGAACACAAGAAGAAAGTCCCTGATGAGGACTTTACATAGCATGGCTAGAAGAAGGAATTCAATAAGAAAGGGAGACATCTTTGAAATTATGGATGCTCAGAGATCAAGTTATGAGGAGAAGGGCCATCTACAGAAGTGGGTGAAGAAGACAAAGAAGCCAGAATAGAATGAAAGACTAAAGGGAAGCTTATGTAAGACATCTATTGAGGCATACGTGGGTGACAGTGGTGACAGTCGCATACATACGTTGGCTGACATTGCATAGGTCGCATACACACGTGCTATGTTCTGCAACAAGCTGCGTATATGTGGTAAAGCCTTGCGAAAAAGGAAATTCACATGGGTTGCAGCTTGATGTGATGGTATAACTCTGTGTTGCAGGGTCTAACATTGTTTATTGCAGGTTTTGACACTGTTCGCTACAGGTTTTCATGGTTCTAAGTTAGATCACACAAGGTTATGATATAAAATAAATCTTCGGTGAATGGCACTAACCCATGAGTATGGATTTATGTTGATCAAATGCTCATCTATTGGATTATGTAAAATAATCTGTTGGGGTACATGGCTGGTACATAATTGAATTTTCATTGATATAACTTATGATGTATTATTGGAAGCATATGGTATTGTTGGATATCAGGGTG
This sequence comes from Picea engelmannii, assembly GCA_009831015.1. Lineage (NCBI taxonomy): Eukaryota > Viridiplantae > Streptophyta > Pinopsida > Pinales > Pinaceae > Picea > Picea engelmannii. The sequence continues at coordinate 72,409 of ML793574.1, forward strand.
CATGCATTTTGCATGTGGTTGGACTACATATTGGGACATGTAGTTGGTGGTTTGAGTTTATAAATAATCATGTTTTACATCATTGGGGAGTCATATCTTGTGGATGTAGGGTTGATATACTTGCTTGGTGCAAGTGATGTTGCATGATGGTACCCTCATAGATGGTATTGTTGATAGATGCACATGTTGGCATATTGGTAGATGCACATGGTTGGCATATTGGTAGATGCACATGTTGACATGTTGATAGAGGCATATGGTTGGTACATTCCATGGATGATATATTTTTTCACTTGTTTGATGTAAATGGGTGTTGTGCATTATGGGCACATTTTTGGCACATGATGTATTTGGTTAATCTTTTGCTTCATGATGTATGGTATGGCACAAGGTTGATATATGGATAGGTCCAAGGATCATCATATGGTAGAATATTGTTCATCTTTCAGAGAAGATAGGGGGGGACATACCCTTAGGGGGAGTCATTTTTCTTCCCATGATTCTAGGAGGAGATATTTATCAGATACATACCTAGAAAAGAGCCCTATATTTGAAGAAAGAGCACAGAGGCATAATTCTAGGAGGAGTGATGGTCACAGGGGGAGTATGTTTGATGTATCTCCAGCATTACATCAGAGTGATATCCCTTGTTAAAATGGGGAGAGATTATTCAGTGGCAACAAAATAGGGGGAGAAACACCAAAAGGAGAATGGCGCTTTGCCATTGATGTCAAAGGGGGAGAGATAATCACATTGATGTGACTGATGTCTATTGATGGGGAGAGATTGATGTGGAGAGATAGCCACATTGACTATTAATATAGATCATGCCTTATCTACATGTTGAGGTCAATAATTGGTAATTGGTGTTGACATCAATATTGGTATTGCCATCAATGACAAAGGGGGAGATTATTGAATCATGTTGTCATTGATGCCAATGGATTGATTATTTGGGAGATTGTTAGATCATGTGTCATTGATGAAAATGTTTTGATTGATTGATGTCAATTAATTGATTGATTGATGATAGTTGAACAATGTATATGTATTGTCCCCCAAAAATCCCGCAAAAATGGGTGAGATCCCATGAGCTATGCTTCACCTGGGCGCTCTATCTTCGACCTACATGTCGAAGTCCAAAAAAATTGTAGAACATGACCAATGTTCTCTCAAAATTTAGTCGAGGGCCAACAACACCCTCACCCTCGAAGGTCTCATCCCTCCATGGTTTTTGACACCATCCTATCTTTCTGGTGCGATCTCCATTCACCCTCTTGGCCTTCTATTTCTAGCTATTCTCCATGGTTATTTCAAATCCTATGGGTTTGGATGGTTTAGACCAACCCCTCATACTATCTCTAAGCATTCTTTTTTTGGTTTCCTAAGGCTAACTTCATGCCTCTTCTTATTGGAAAATCAAAGAGGGGAGTTTCTTGGTATGCAATTAGAGGAAGGGTTGCACGTGACAGTGACTCTCCCCAAGAAATCTAAGGTGTCCCCAACCTGAAACCCATTTTTTTTCCCATTCCTACACAACCAACATGTGAAAGCACCCAAGACCTCTCCATGCTCTCTAATTCCTTTGCCTGTCGAATCTAATGGTTCGACGGTTTCATAAGTTCACTTAGTTTCACTCCTCCTCCCCCATCCCCTCCTCGTTTCCCTCCACCTCCGACTTCTCCCCCTCACCACCATCCCCCTCTTCCTCCCATCACCTCCACTGCTCCTTTTCATTAATACCCCTCCTCTGATTGTCCCACCTCCTCTTCTGACTCTCCTCCTTCCCCTCCAGTCCCCTCAGCCTATTCTCGTTGTGCAGAAATAGAATATCTCGAGTCCTTGGATGAACTTAATCATGGTTTAGGGGACGTTAAGACCACCATTTATGAGTCACAGAGCAAGTAATTAGAGCATCGGAGCCACGTGGACCTGTTGATGACTTTATTGTAGGACCTGAGATAAGTTATCTCAGACATAGGTAAGCTCAGCAAAGACAATTTGTAGGTGCATTAGGATTTCACAAGGAAAAGGTTTGACCCCGAAACCAGTTAATTGTGCTTCTAGTTCAATATCACTGGCAATATGTTTTAATATATTTTTTTGGTTTTGTTTCTTTTGCCATGAGAGACCACCCAACTCTAGGTAGTTTGGTCTCATTTTTTTAATCTTAATCTGGCACTCAGAAACTATGCCCTACGTGGCACTGAAGATTTATCTTTCTAGAAGTTTTATATCTATATTTCAGACAAGTTGTAGCATTGGTTTCCCATCAGGGAAATGCAACAACATCCGAACATCCAAGATAGACAACTGTAACCTCCATCTTTTGCAGGATTTAATATAATTTTCTAACTTACAAATTTTCTTTTGTAATGTTTAATTTCTTAAATATCAAATAATAATAATCATTTGATTGTGGAAACATAATTATAGTAAATTAAAAACAATTGAATATAATTTTAACAATTCCATATTAACAAAATATCTATTCCAAATTTGTATATTAATAATAAATATTTTTGTAATTTACATTAAGTGTCCAAAATAAAATAAAAATTGATTTTTTAATTAATCAAATAAAGCATAAACATAATCTTAGATTATATATTTTGCAATGATTACTTATATATATATATATATTGATTTGGTACTGAAATTAAAATTAGATTATCAATAATTAGATCAATACACAAATATAAATGTGAAAGTTAAATATAATATATGCATCAATTAAATTATTAAGAAAAATTAAAATATTGATATTTAATTTTAAAAAATAGAGGTCATCCATACAATTATTAGAAAAAGTTAAAATATTAAGATTTAATTTTGAAAAATAGATAAAAGTAGATTGGGTTTATTTGGTGAGTATATAAAGTTTAATATTCTCTGTAAAATTATAATTTTTTGGATTTTCAATAAAGATATAATAAATCTGATGAAAACATTATTATTGCATACAAGTTGAGTATGGTATCATGTCAAGTAAGCCATATCTAATACAAGATCCACCGAAACATGTGCATCAAACCTCTCTTTTCAAACTAAATAAATGCTCAATTTAGGTATGAGAGTGGTCTCATGGTTCCCTATTGGGTAGGCCAATCCCCAAGTCGAGGGATGTTTCCCAAGAGGAACCTATCTAATTCATGTAGTGAGTGTGAGGTGGATTTGTAACATCCCTCTCTTGCATGCACATGATCTGACTATTATTTGAGGAAACTTGTGTGCAAGTGATCCGGTTTTGAATATGGTCGTATGTTTCTCATATGGATTTAGAAGATGATGTTGTTGGATTACGATGTTATGTTATTTGATACCTATGTATATAAATGTGTTATTAATGGGCTTCTCCCGAGTGTGCATGACACTTGACAGATTGAGGATGTCGATGGCATCAATGGACCTCCTTGGAATTCAGATCGAGTCAGGGAGTGGACTATATATGGTTTGGGTATTTATGTTTATGCATATGTGACATATGATCAAGTATAGTATGATGTTGTTTATGGATCGTTGATAGTGTTTCATTGATGGATGTAGGCTAACGATTGCTTGGTGATCAAAATCACATAAGGAGTAAGGGGGCCATGCACAACAACCAAATATTGAGGGAGAGGTGTGGAAGTATCCCTGCCACAACCTACTAGAACTCCCACCATGGCTCAAATTGTAGATTAACAATTACCTAGTTCGAGAGATCCACGATGTCATGATGGCAGATTGAGAAAGTTGCTCACGAAAATTCTAAGGGGTCACACAATAAGGCAAGTCCCTTATTCCTTAGAGGCCCTTAGTCTCTGACAAGGTCAACTAATGGAGTATTGACTCCAAGGGTTGGAAAACTACCAAAATCAGTCAAAGGTGAGTGGCACCCTTGGAGCACGTAGTGCGTCTTGAAGAGTGCACCACATAAATAAAACATGAATAAAGGCAAGTGGCACCCTTGGAGCACAGAGTGCATCTTGAAGGGAACATCATGATTTTAATAAAGGTGAGTCAATGAACCTAGGTGTCTAGAAAAATAAATTATTCGACATTGTTGGATTTAAAATAAATATTAAATGAGTAATTTTTATTAATTATGAAATCCCCTTAAAAATTCTAATCCTAGTTTAAAAATTTGAGCCTAAGTTTAAGTCGGTAAGAAGACTAGAAAAGCTGAATTACAAATTCAATGAATGGTGGGGGATGAAGAAAAAAAAACAAGTCAAGAATTAACAAATATATATTTTATCAAAATATTTAATTATATGATTATGTGCAAGAAATACTAAATTGGAAATTAAGATAAGAAGGGAAATAAATATAAAAAGAATGCATAATCATAGAGAGGAATCTAGAGACTAGTTAACTAGAGAAGAATCCCATTTTTAACTCAACACAAATTTAGAAAGGTGTCATTCATCATTTGGGAATAAAGGAATAAAAGACAACTAAGAGTGATCTAAGGACTTCTTTTAGGAGATATGAGGAAAGGTGACTTATAATTAAATTGAATTTTGGAATTTTTTTGGGTGCAACTATTGAGAGGTTGACAAGTGTACGGGAGGTGGGAGGGAATTCTAAAATTCACTAATTAAAAAGTGAATTGACTGTGCAAAAGGATGGTGTCTTGAATAAAATTTCTATAAAGTAATTGGTAGAGAGGAAAAGAGGATCATGACTGGTATGTGTAAACTTATGCTACCATAATTTCTTTAATTGGTTTTTCTTGTGGGAGTTGGGATACACAGCTCGAAAAAGAGAGTGGTAGAATGACCTTGCGAAGTAAGATGGGAGATATATTTTTCTCTGGTTTTGTGTGCATGGCCTCTTTTCATCTTAGGGGGATAAGGGGGAAGAAGAGTACCCCTAGCATTGGTTGGGAGGTACTAGTGAGGTCTTCATGATTAGCAAGCATGAGACAAAAGGGAATGCAAGCAAGAAATAACAACTTCGACTTCTTTGACTCCGGTTATGGTAATCCTAAACTGAGATTGCGTTGATTAAGTTTCAGTCTAAAATTTGGTTTAATTATATTTCATACCCATTGTTGGGAAATATTAATCAAGGTTTTATATTTTTACTGAGATTTAATTAAGCATGTAATTGTGGTATTCCAACTTTGTATTCGTTTCTCCATGAGAATTTTTCCTAGCCTTATGCTTTTATCATTGTGTTATTGTTTAGTTTTCTCCCTAGAAAAACCCTTCCTTTGAAATTTAATGGATTGATCCTTACTTATCTAAATCATTACCTCCCTAGAGAAACCCACACTCTGAATGGTTTGTTACCTCTGTGTTTTTATGGCACCTTCATCCAATAAATTTTATCTCTGCTCCAAAAATTGATTTATCCCAACCCTGTGATAGGTCAATTCCATATCTTATGTTGTAAAGTCTCTTGGCGTTGCTCCCTCTCTGCGTTTTTTCTTCATTCACAACAATGTTTGGCATAATCTCTCTTTGCGTTTTTCTTCTTTCACAACAAATGTTTGGGCATAAAATATCTGTGTTTTTCCTTCATTCACATCAATTTTGTTTTGTCATAATCTTCCTCTACATTTTCTTTCCCTCTATTTTGTTATTTTTTATAATTGTGGGTTTTTTCTCTGCGAGTTGTAGACCCAAGGTGCTTCCCTCACCCCTCTCTCTACCCAACAAAAAGCTTCATCTTTCTCTGTAATTTCATGATTACACCCAACAACTTTAGAAACCTCTTTCATATTTTAGAACATTTTTCTTTCCTCTGTAATTTCCTGCTTACACACAATGACTTTGGGAGCCTCTTCCAGATTATAAAATGTTTTCTTTCCTCAGAAATTGCGTGCTTACACCCATCGACTTTGGTAGCCTCTTCCATATTTTAAAACATTTTTATTTTTTCTCCAATTTTCTGCTTACATCCAATGACTTTGGGAGCCTCTTCCAAGTTTTAAAATGTTTCTCTTTCCTCTACAATTTCGTTTGTTACTTACCCAATGAATTCAAGCATCCCTTACTATGAAATTCAACCCTTTTTGTCTTCTCGACATTTGAATTATTTTCCCAGCATGTTTTTGGGTATTGTCATACCTCTGCGTGAAGAGTAATACCTCAACACTTGTACTAAAATTTTAAACTCCTACCTTGATCCGGATCTCAGGGGTTGAGATATGGATGGATTTAATGTCGAGAGAGGAGGAGATTAGAGATGCCAATATTACATAAAAAGAAGCATGGACAAAAACATCATAATGAATTACTTGGGATGTAAGGCTCAAAGAAGAGTATCACCTCTATGGATCATGTTGCCATTGATGCCAATGGATTGATTATTTGGGAGACTGTTGTATCATGTATCATTGATGCAAATGGTTTGATTCATTGATGTCAAGTAATTGATTGATTGATGACTGATGAACAATGTATATGCATTTTCCTTGATGAGAATGATAGATGTCAAAGTGGAAACCAATTGATAAAGATAGATCATTGATATGATGTATATGATGCAGTGGTGAGTTGGTTCATAGATGACTCGTAATTGTCTTATCATGATTGATAAGGTGCACAAATGGATGAACTCCAAAGTGGTCCCCTTATGGTGAAATCCCTCACGGGAAAACGTTTTGTGGTTGAGTTGTTGTTGTGAGGACCCATGCTTGTATGTGGAATAATGAGATGAAGATCAATGAAATTTTTGGTGAAACTATCCTATATGGATAGCTCTTGTCATGCCATTTCCGGTGGTATGTGGAATGTCACATAACTCCTCATGCATTGAGAGTTATGGGCTTACGAAGTTGGAGGACCCCCATACGAAGGATTGAATCCCCCAAGGTCAAAGAAGTCAAAGTGACCTAAAAGAAGAAATCATTATTTAAATAATAAAGAAGTGACAAAATGAAGAAGGAATATTTAAATGATAAAATATTGGAAAACTTTCTATTTATGGAAAGTAGTTAACCCTAAATAAGGAGAATGGGTTAAATGAACTAAAAATGGGTTAAGTGACCTAGAGGATGAAAGTATAAATAAGATAGCTATGGTCTCTTGTAGATCATCCTTTTTGTGGATCAATGGAGAGATTATTGTGAGATTATATTGTGGAGTATTGATGGAGAGCTTCTTGTGAGAGCATATTTTGTGTGGATCTCTTGAGCATGATTGAAGATCTATTATGAGGAATAAAGCAAGAGGAAGATCTCATGGACGCATCAAAGTTTCGGCTATGTTAGAGATCTTGATGGAAAAAGTCTCGGAGCTTCAGAAACCCTAGTTTCTGAGGTATACACGGACTGTAATGGGATAGGGCACATACACACGTGGGCTGTATGAGGACAGGGTGGGTATAGTGGATGGAATGATGAAGACTTGTGTTTGAGTTGGTGCCAAGATCTTGGATGATGAGGTAGGTTCCATATGTGAATTTTATGGGCTTAGATCTATCACTGAGACACTGGTATGGTTACATTATTGTCTTGATGAATACTATTGTTTGATGTGTTGTGAATGTTTAGGGCACTATTGGTATGGATTCTATGGTATGGTTCAGTTTGGATGATTTTGTTGATGGAGTGATTAGTACTCTTGTGATTCAGTGGTGACATGATTTCTATGATATACTAGTTGTTTATAAATGATTGAGATAACATTCATATTGATTTGTTTTGGAGCGTGAACAAGCTATTGGAGAGATTGGATGTGTTGTGAATGGATGGAGGTCAGATTGGATAGTCAGAGATAGAAGAGAATGATATATTGGTTGCAAATGATATGAGTTGATCTTGAAGGATAAACCCTAACTTCTCAAAAGGTATACGCAGTCTATTGTATACATTGGTCACGTGCATATGTGGGTTGTAGTGAGCCAGGGTGCATGCACATGTTGGCTGAACTACTGACAGTTTGTGTACCTATTGATAGATAGATATCTGTTGAGGATTCTTGCCTCATCTCAGTTGCTGCTGAGGGTGTAACATGAGTCTTGCATTATAGAGCTGGTGGTCTTGTAGATTTTTACTCTATTCAGTTGTTGTTGATAAACCCCTGGATTGTTGTCCATAATAAAAATAAAAATTGTGCATAAATCTTAAGTTCTTTGTGTTCCTTGTGGTGATGACTTATTGATGATATGTGTTGTTGATATATGTTCACATATAACTGGTTATAAATGACAACAATGGGTAATTGATAGATGTTGAATGTTAACTAAGGCATTTAATGTAAAGAGGGAAGTTTTGGGAAAAATATCCCCACACTCATTCACCCTCCCCCTCTAAGTGTTATAGATGTGTCCAACAATTGGTATTAGAGAAGGCCTTCACTAAAATCCTTAACAATCTTGAAGGCGATCCATAGACACAAAAATGGATGATGAAGTTCCAATCCTTGATGAACAAAACTATTCTACTTGGAGAATAGAGATGATAGTGTATTTGAAGACAATGGGAGAAACTATTTTGAAGCCAGCCATTGGTGGATCAGTTCCTTTGAAGAACAAGTCAAAGTTTTCATCTAAAAGGGAAGGAAATAAGAATGATGCATTGGCTATCAAGACCATTCTTAGTGGACTCTCAAGCACTATCAAAGAGAGAATTGGATAATGCACTTCCGCCAAGGATCTATGGATAAATCTAGAAGAGACATATCAAATAAAGAAAGAAAAGGAAGATATTGAAGACTACTCCATCAATATAATCAAAGGTAAAGAATCTCCAAAAACTCTTGAATGCATTATTTCTAAATGTGATTTTGAAAACATTTCAAGTAAAGATAAAGAATCAAGTGATGATAGCACAAAGGAATATCTTGAAGACATTTCAAATTAAGGAAAAGAATCATGTGATGGTGTTGGAAAGAAGGAAGATATTGAAGGTAAAGAATATCCAAAGACTCTTGATTACAATGATGATGATGATGAACTTTTCTCTACAAGTGAAGAAGAAGATATAGAAACAGTTTGTGTAAAGTTTGATGGTAATTATCCAATCAAAAGAATAGAATAAAATCTATTAAAACTTCAAAAGGAAGTTGAAGAAGGTTTATATAGATATAGAAGTGATCATTTTTATACACACTATAACTATCTTTCAGATAACACTAAGACGTTTCTTAGGAGGAGTCAAAGGCACATATTGAAGCTAAAATAAATGATAAAGGAACAAGAAGAGAGTAATAAGACTCAATTAGAAGAAAAGGAAGAAGAAATCACAAGACTAAAGAATGGAAAAGAAGATATGAATATAGATTATGAGATTAGTAAAAGTTTTGAAACCATTGTCCATCTCAAAACCCAATTTGAATAAGCCAAAAGAATAGAGGAACTATTGAAGATTCAAATAAATGAAAAGGAAGAGTCATGTTGTAAGTTAGAAGCTGAAATTGTTGTCCTTAGAAAGAAGGTTGAAAATTCAAACAAATTCTTGAATATCTCATGAATATTGTATGGGATCTTGGAAAGTCAAAGATCATCATGTGATAAATCATGTATTGGATAGAAAGGAGAAGATACACATGCTGAAGAAAGAACCTCAAAGATGCATGAGGTAAATCCATAAAAGAAGGAAGACAATATTGCAAAACAACCATCTACATAAGACAAAGAAGATTTCAAAAGAACAAAGAAAGGAAGACATCAAGAAGCTACTTTTGTGACACTAAAGCAAATGTATGAAAGTATTTTTTATGGGTATTGTTAATCATGTAATGGATATGGTCACAAAGATTATGAATGTAGATATTATGAAAGGAGATATAATGGAAGATTATACAACACCACAAGGTGTTGGAGATGTGATCAAGTAGGACATATTATTGTTCACTATAATTACATGAGATGCTATAGTTGTAGTGGATTTGGCCACAAATCCTAGGAGTCTTGGAACACAAGAAGAAAGTCCTTGATGAAGACTTTACATAGCATGGCTAGAAGAAGGAATTCAATAAGAAAGGGAGACATCTTTAAATTATGGATGCTCAGAGCTCAAGTTATGAGGAGAAGGGCCATCTACAGAAGTGGGTGAAGAAGACAAAGAAGCCAAAACAGAATGAAAGACTGAAGGGAAGCTTAAGTAAGACATCTACTGAGGCATATGCGGGTGGCAGTGGTGACAGTTGCATACATATGTTGGATGACCTTGCATAGGTCACGTACACACGTGCTATGTTGTTCAACAAGCAACTTATATGTGGTAAAGCCTTGCGAAAAAGTCAATTCACATTGGTTGCATCTTGATGTGATGGTATAACTCTATGTTGAAGGGTCTAACATTGTTTATTGCAGGTTTTGACACTGTTTTCTACAGGTTTTCATGGTTCTAAGTTAGATCACACAAGGTTATGACATAAAATAAATCTTGTGTGAATGGCACTAACCCATGAGTATGGATTTATGTTGATCAAATGCTCATCCATTGGATTATGTAAAATAATCTGTTGCGGTACATGGTTGGGACATAATTGAATTTTCATTGATATAACTTATGATGTATTATTGGAATCATATGGTATTGTTGGATATCAGGGTGCATGCATTTTGCATGTGGTTGGACTACATATTGGGACATGTAATTGGTGATTTGAGTTCATAATCATGTTGTACATCATCGGGGAGTCATATCTTGTTGATGCAGGGTTGATATACTTGCTTGGTGCAAGTGATGATGCATGATGGTACCCTCATAGATGGTATTGTTGATAGATGCACATGTTGCAATATTGGTAGATGCACATGTTGACATGTTGATAGAGGCATATGGTTGGTACATTCCATGGATGATATATTTTTGCACTTGTTTCATGTAAATGGGTGTTGTGCATTGTGGCCACATTTTTGGCACATGATGTATTTGGTTAATCTTTTGCTTCATGATGTATGGTATGGCATAAGGTTGATATATGGATAGGTCCAAGGAGCATCATATAGTAGCATATTATTCATCTTTCAGAGAATATAGGGGGAGACATACCCTTAGGGGGAGTCATTTTTCTTCCCATGATTCTAGGAGGAGATATTTATCATATACATACCTAGAAAAGAGCCCTATATTTGAAGAAAGAGAACAGAGGCATATTTCTAGGAGGAGTGATGGTCACAGGGGGAGTATGTTTGATGTATCTCCAGTATTACATCAGAGTGATATCCCTTGTTAAAATGGGGAGAGATTATTCAGTGACAACAAGATAGGGGGAGAAACACCAAAAGGAGAATTACCCTTTGCCATTGATGTCAAAGGGGGAGAGATAATCACATTGATGTGACTGATGTCTATTGATGGGGAGAGATTGATGTGGAGAGATAGTCACATTGACTATTAATATAGATCATGCCTTATCTACATGTTGAGATCAATAATTCCTAATTGGTGTTGACATCAATATTGGTATTGCCATCAATGCCAAACGGGGAGATTGTTGGATCATGTTGTCCTTGATGCCAATGGATTGATTATTTGGGAGATTGTTAGATCATGTGTCATTGATGCAAATGGTTTGATTGATTGATGTCAAATAATTGATTGATTGATGATCGATGAACAATGTATATGTATTGTCCTTGATGAGAATGATAGATGTCAAAGTGGAAACCAATTGATAAAGATAGATCATTGATATGATGCATATGATGCAGTGGTGAATTGATGCATAGATGAATCATTATTTTCTTATCATGATTGATAAGGTGAACAAATGGATGAACTCCAAAGTGGTTCCCTTATGGTGAAAGCCCTCACAGGAAGACGCTTTGTGGTTGAGTTGTGGTTGTTAGGACCCATTCTTGTATGTGGAATAATGATATGAAGATCAAGGGAATTGTTGGTGAAAATATCCTAGATGGATAGTGTTTGTCATCCCATTTCCGTTGGTATGTATAATGTCACATAACTCCTCATGGTTTGAGAGTTATGGCCTTACGAACTTGGAGGACCCCCATATGAAGGATTGAAGCCCCCAAGGTCAAAGAAGTCAAAGTGACCTAAAAGAAGAATCAT